>VDFB02371519.1:0-28758 GCA_007258455.2 Sequoia sempervirens
ACTGTCTCTATTCTAACTCTAACTGTTTTCTTTTCTTCACCGTCCAACCTTTTCAAAGAGGCCAAAACACAATATATATAGAATGTACAATAGGAACGCACTGGCTACCATTTTAGGGCTTTTACAAAAATATCTGTTGACTGCAAGAGGGTCGGACATTAGATCTTTCTTGACTGCAAGAGGGTCGGATCTTAGATCTTTCTTGAAAAGAATCAATGCTGCATTGAATGAGAAGCCCTGCTATCTAGGTCGGTGATGGCCTGAGCTCAGGAGAAGCCTTCAGATCTTTTTTGTAGCTACAAAATTTACTCTTATATCTTCGTGTCCACCCTCGAACTCTGTGTAGGGTTGCCTTGAATGCTCAGAATATCTCTAGGGTACTTTACCATTAATACTGGTAAATCTCTGCCGGTGGTTACCACAACTGTCCCTGTGAGTGACAGATTCTTCCTTCCCTCGACTTCCTTCATGTTCCAAACTCCTGCTGTAGGTTGACCATCCCTTAGAACATCATCGGGCCTTCTCTTCGATTTGATCATTACATTCGAGCTGATTCACTACCTTTGGATCTCAGAAGGAATCCATTTCATTTGCACTTGGCAGACATCTTACACAAGGGCGGTCAATTTGTCAAGGGCCAATGGATTCATTCCTGAGTTCCCTGTGATTGGTGGAATAGAAGCCACACAAGATTTTCGGGAGGTCAAAGGTCATGGGAATGCATCACATGTTGGTGAGACACCTTTGGTGTCTCCTCGATGCGATGATATCACTTTCGACAACCATCGACATGACACTACACAGTTGGTAAGACGTTTCGGCGGGCCATAGAAGTCAAATCAAGCTCACAAAACCTATTGGAAAGACTGTGTTATTTTGCTAAGACTACATAGTGAAGTTCTTCTTATCTCGGTGAGCACATTTTGTATCAGTGAGAATTCTTCGTTCGCCAAAACCTTATGACTAGCTCGTCTGTTCTTGCCGATTTCCTTTTGCATCCTCGGTGGGGTCCCCTAATAGCATTCTCTTGTCGCTGGGACATCACTAGGTCAGAAAGACATCTTACCAACCTTGTTCCATTCGTTCAGAGTCTCCCTGAGCCCAAGTTTCTTCCACTTCGGCAAGACTTCCTTTCATCGACGAGACGTTACACCGAGGGCATCATCGTTTGGTGAGCCCACTTCTCTATGTCAAGGAGGATTCGTCATCTCAGGGAGACCCTATGGCGATATCCTCTGTCTTACTAAAAGGGGGAAATGGTGTCGGTGAGACCCTCACTCGTTGATGTGACCTCATAGAAAAGCACCCACATCTATCTGGAGTCTCTTCTACTTCTTCTGATATTCCTCGGGCTTGGGCTTTATGCTTCAGCATTACTTCCACGAGTCATTGAGAGTATACCTTGAACTCTAGATCCTTTGGCGATTTTATTTCATGTCGGTAGGACTTCTTGTGGTTGGGGAGACCTTTCCCCGAATTCTGTTATTCTCGCTGTGCATTTTATTTCGGCGAGACATTGCTGAGTCACTCAGATGCCATGCCGAATGCATCCAATCTCATCGAAGGCATATCTTATCAGTGGGACCCTCTCCTTTCACTGAGACCTTATGACGAGCTTTTATTTTCTCCTCGAACTTATTCTATCGGCAAGAGTCACGACGACACCAACCTCCTTGGGTGAGCTCATCTCTGATGTTGGGGAGACTATAATGTTTCGAGGAGACCTTACCTTGAATTCCTTTCCTCTTGCCGAGCCCTCCTTGTCGTCGACAAGACTCTTCATGTTGGGCAGACCTCTTGGCACAGATGCAAATCTTTCATCGAGCTTCTTCATGTCAGCGGGACCCCTGGCGATACCACTTCTGTGTCACCAAGACCTCAGCACTTCGGCCAGAATTTATGCCGATGGCACAACCTCCTGTCAAACATTCATTTAAGGGAAACCCCTCTGTAGTCCTGCCGAAATGAATTCTTCGGTTGCACTAGTGTCACTGTAACCTTCCTGTGTCGGGGAGATGTCATGTAGATGCCCTATGTCTCGGTGAAAGCCCTACAAGCTCACCCCTTTGTAGCTATGACATCTTGATTCTCTCATCGATGAAACAATATGTTGGTGAGACTTTATGGGTCAGAAAGATTGCTAGACCTCACCTCGATAGACCTCCTCTTGTGCTTTGTCGGTATGACCTAAATATTTCACCGAGACTTCTTGGCGAAGAAGATGACTCGTTCCAAAGTGTTTGCTCGTTGTGCGATAGTCGGTGAGACTTTAGGAAGTTGCCAAGACTTCCTCCCGAAGCCAAACCCTCATACAAAAATGTGTTCTATCTGTCATTGGTTGGTGAGACATGGAGAAGTTGCCAAGACTTCTCAAAGAAAATCTCTTGACGAAGTGTTAGCCCGATGTTGCTAGTCAGTGAGACATGGAGACTTCGCCGAGACATCTTGGTGAAGAAAAAACCTCCCGCCGATATATATATAGATCCTTTTACCGCTAGTCGGTGAGACACTTGGAAAGTCTCTGAGACCACATGCTGAATACCGTTTGTTTGGCCGAAGCATTGACTCATGAGGCGATCAATAAGACATGAAAAGCTTGCCATGACCTCATTCCGATGATGGTTTCTCTCGCCGATGGGAACTCCTCAGTCACCAGGATTATGATTGATGTGTTGCCGATAGGCAACTGCATATGAAGTCTGATCACTGTGACATCTCAGGGGTCCTGCTGATAGGTAACACAGATGCATATCGACAGAATGCACTGGTAGTCGGCAAGACATATGCAAGGTCTTGCCGACTTTCTTCTTTAGGGAAAATTATGACCAACTAGACTGAGGAATGCATTCCAACTGAGCTCCCTTGGCAAATATCATCAAGTGTAGGATTTAATCCTGCAAAACAAATGCTCCCATTAGTCCCCATTCATATTAAAATAAACTATCTTGTTGCTTATGATTATTTCATTCAATTTTTAGCAAGAAGAAAACCAACTCAAAATGAGACAGAACCAAAATTAAATCAGATAGATCAAAAATCAAAATTAGGAGGAAAGCAAAAGAATTCCAAAGATCAAAATGGACAACTAAAAGGGAAAGAAGACAAAAGAAAAGAGGGGGGACCTATTTTTTTCTAGAACAAAATGGGGTGGTTATGCAAGGCATAACAATACTATGGTATTGTATTAGAATGATACTCCATATGCTCAAATGTTAACTATAGATAGGGAAAAATCAACAGATTTTAGTGTATTGAAAACAATAAATTAACTAACCCTATCAAGCACAATAGAGTACGAAATAAACATGAAAATCACAATAAGAAGCACAAATGCAAACCAATCTCCATGCTAACTCGATTTGTCTCCATTGCTCTTCTCCACCTGCACAAGGATGCAAGATTTCGAAGGGTTGACAATAAAGGAGGAATGTTGATTGCTCACTATTGCAGCGTAACAACTTGATGATGAAAATGACCAATGAAAAGAATGATGGATAGAGATGGAAGACTGATTTTGACAGAGTCTAGATGCTAGATCAATCCCCCCTAAATGTATTGTGAGAGGCCGTATTTATAGAGTTGTGATGTTGACGATGATAAGATTTGACAAGATTCGACAAGGATTTGATTTTTGTCAAAAGAGGAAATACAACGAGATGAGATAAGATGTCAAAAAAAGATAGAAAGATTTCATTTCCTGTTTTAAAGGAAATAAATCTTGAAAAAGACGAGAAGGATAATTGATGAATTATCTAATTAAATAAATTAATTAGATACACATGAGTTCAGATTTTGGAAAGAAAGCAAGGATATCCTTTTTAGATTTTATTAATTAAATAAATTTTGGATTTATTTAATTAACGTTGAATTTATGATTTCATTAATTAAATAATATAAATTATTTAATTAACATTAGAAGAATTAATAGAAATGATTTAATTAATTAAATAATATAAATTATTTAATTAACATTAGAAGAATTAATAGAATGATTTAATTAATTAAATAATATAAATTATTTAATTAACATTAGAAGGAATGGATGGAAATGATTTAATTAATTAAATATGCAAATTATTTAATTAGCATTAGAGGAATGGATGGAAATGATTTAATTAATTAAATAATATAAATTATTTAATTAACATTAAAAGGAATGGATGGAAGTTTAATTAAATTAAATAATATAAATTATTTAATTAACATTAGGAAAATTGATGATTAACATAGGAAGGGAATAAATGAGAGTGGTCAAATAAATAAGATTTATTTAACTAATCAGGATGATGACTTATGGGTACCTAGGGAAAAACATGGTACAAAGGTGTCTAAATGATGCAATGTTGTGACATGGTATTGTAAGAGGACAATTTTTTAGCGTCTACATTTTGCCCCTCTTTGAGATGATGTTCGAGATGATGAGATTTGTGTCGAGTAACATCTTTCAAAGAAGTTAAGGTATGGATAGAGGAAAAATGGATACTGATATAAAGATAGGATGATGATGGTGATTCCCCCTCGAGAGGATAGGTGGGTTGAACAAACACGGGTAGACTCTCGAAATGAAATGAAATGATAAAGAGAGGAATAAGATGAATGATGCAAGATAGGAAGTGGATGAAGGAGATGAATGATACGTTATGTTGCAATGAAGGTGAGCAACCATGATGTTTGATATAACACTAGACATTATGCACCAAGATATAAGGACCAAGGTGACGATGTGTCTCATGCCCCAGCATAATATAACCTTGTCTAGATGTATGAGGAAGTAAACTTAGAGCATTAAAGTCCTAATGCACAAAAGGTATGATATGACCTTAAATACAAAGGATACTGCAAAAAGCTACTCCAACATGCACAAGATATGAATATTAGCTGGAATGATATGAATTTGATACAAATGCAAGATAAAATGATAACACACACAAGCAAGCAAGCAAGTATGCACAAATGATTCAAAAACAAACAAGGTATTGCCCCTGACAAGCTATAAACCGTTGATTGATGGATTGGTTGATGATGATAGTGTTGTCATTGCGGAAAGTGACATATCCCTAGATCAACACAAGGATGATTGATAATTGACTGATTGACTTTGATTAATTGGGTTTACAACAAGATTAGGATCAAGACCAAAGGATGTGTTTGGATAATTTGACAAGATTCATCGACTTGATTGGTATGGATTAAGGATTGACTTGCATTTGAATTATTGCTTGGATTTTTGTTGGCTATTTCATTTTTTGGATTTTTGACATTTTATGATTTTTTTGGAATTTTGAAATGTTTTGATTTTTTTGGACTTTTTGAAATGTTTTGATTTTTTTGGACTTTTGAGATGTTTTGATTTTTTTGGGCTTTTTGAAATGTTTTGATTTTTTTGGACTTTTGAGATGTTTTGATGTGTCAAAGGATGAAAATTTGAGTAGCCTTTGTGCTAGAGACCAATGACAAGGGGAAAACCAAGTCTAGGTGCAAGGAGATAGATGGGATTGATGGATGAAAGGGTGGGTGATGGGATAAAGGTGCATGATAGATGGATGGATATAAAGGATAGGTCATAGTGAATGGAATGGATGTATGAATCATAGGAGAGAAAGGATGTGATTTCCAAAGACTATGTCGCATAGGAATAATATGCCCCATTCTAGGTACAATACTTAGGATTTTTCATGACAAAACTTATGACAATAGGATAATGATAGGCTTGTTTGGAAGGATGAGGTATGCCAAGAGATACCCAAAAAACATGTTTCAACATTTTGCCCCTATGTCTTCATCAAGATGAAAAGAAGAAGAGTGGATGAATGGACTCAATATGATAGGTATGTATGAATAAACTCAATATGATGGCTAAAGACAGCAGGTAAGATGTAAATGATATGACATGAAAATGATAGGTTGGATAGATAAGACACTGTGCCCCCAAGTGTAAGTGACATAGAAGATCAACCTACACATGATGCCTATTTGCTAGGTTTTCATCATGGTACTTATCCAAGGTTCCTATTTACCAAGTTTTCACTGTTGGACGAAGGGATTTCTCTTTACTTTTTTTTCTTTTTTTCTTTTTTTCTTTTTTTTGGATAGGACAAGGGGAATATGGATGGGAGGGACTCAAGTGTCTAGTTTTGTGAAAGGTGATAGTCCCACTAGAGATGAATGTCATTATTCTCATAGATGTTGGTAAGGGATGACATGAAAGAGAGATGGAGTAGGTAGATGATGGATTATGATGTGGATTATGGAGGACAATAATGGATTATGATACGGATTATGTAGGGAAGATGATAGGTATTATATGGGACTTATGGAAGGGATAAATGGGGAGGCTTAGCCAAAAGCATGGACCATAGGAAAATAATGGGGGAGATATGTAGGATAATGAGTGAAGGGTGGGGAGATGGAGTTATGTGGAATTGGCATGAAATGGAAAGGAACCATGACCAATGGTTGCACACATTGTGATAAACGTTGAAGCTTTTTATGTGGATGGGGTGTAGGAAGCAATGGAGATGTTTGCTTAAGAGATGGGTGATGAAGTGCTTTAGGTACCCACATAGACTTAGTATTTTTATGACTTTTATTTTGCTTGTGGGTTTTAGGAATTTGAGATTTTTGAATGTAATGTGCATTTTGGATGGAAGGGGATTTTTGTGATGTGGATGCCTCATTTGACTTGTTTTATTTTTGCTTAGGTACCCAAACCATTTTAGTTTTGGCCTTTACTTTTGGAGGTATGGGCTTATATAAATTTTTAGATTTACTTGGCTTTTATATTTTGCAATTGTATGCTAAGGCATTAGGACCTTTAGAATTTTTGACTTTATGTGTAGAGGCATTAAAATTATTGCTTTTTAATCCCATGGGTATGGTGGAATGGGTGGAAGCTTCATGTTTATACAATGTGTGCATTTGTTGGTCATGATTAGGAATGTCAGGGTATTTATGGATAAATGGATAAAAGGATTGGATGGTAGGGATATTAGGTGTTGGAAGTAATGGTGTCAAAGTTGAGGGATATTAGGAGTGGGAAGTAATGGTGGTAAAGTTGATGGAGGGATATTAGGAGTGGGAAGTAATGGTGGTAAATTTGATGGAGGGATATTAGGAGTGGGAAGTAATGGTGGTAGAGTTGATGGTGGAATATTAGGAGTGGGAAGTAATGGTGGTAGAGTTGATGGTGGAAGGTGTATGGTCACATGCTTTTGAAATTTGTAGGATGATGGAGGGGGGGTGGAAACATATGTTTTAGGGATACAATAGGCTTTATGATGAAAGGAGGTGGACTTGGGATGCATGAAGGAAGTACCAACATCTTTAGGTTGTTGTCCTTGGGGTGTATGTCTAAGGCCATAAGAGTGTGGAGGGACTCTAACATGGATGGTCTCCAAAATACCTTGTTCATGAAGGTCTAGACCTTTACCTTGGTGGTTCATATTTTGGAGTGTGCAATGGATAATGGAACTAGGTGTAGGTGGAACAATAGACACAAGTTTCTTATTGGATGGAGAAAATGAAGCTAGGGAAGATAATGGTTGTTGTTGTTCTAAGGAGGAACATTCATGAATGAGGGTGGAAAGACCAAGTGGATATGATGGAGGAGTGACGAGGGATCATTAGGATCTTGATTAGCATTGTGTTCACTTAGATCCAATGCATTTGTTTGATCTTCTATGTGTTCTTGGGAGGCATATGTCTCATCAAGGGAAGTGGATGTTTCTGCATCATGGATGGGTGAGGTGGAAAGCTCTTGACCATGGAATGCATAAAGTTGACTAAGAGGATCATCATGGTCTTGATCATAAAAGGGGTCTTGATCAAAGATGGAAGATTGATCATGAACAATATTAGGTATGTTATGAATGGAATCATTGGGAGGGTGTTGATCTTTATGTGGATGAGGGGGTAATGTTTTCGCATGTTTAGGATTGTGCTCTTGAAATACCTCATGACTTATTGGAATGGAGGTGGAAGGGGATTTCTCATGGAGAGACTTGTCATATTCTTGATGGTAAACAACATAGGAGCATGATAGAGGGTGACTTGGACTTATTAAGGGAGACTCTTGAATTGGCTCAAGGGGTTGTGGATGACATGGTTGGCTTGAAGGACTTGGCAAGATGTTTGAGGACTCTTTTGTATGTTCAAGTATATGTTTTGAATGACATGGCAACAATTGATTCCTTGCTTGTAGCCCTTGGGTCACATCCCTTGGAGGTGTAGGGGTGGAAGGTGTTGGCTTAGGGTTTTGATTTTGATTGGATGATGGTAGGATAAAGTTATAGGGTGCATGTGCTAGATTGGTATTCCCCTTGTCAATGGTTGCATTAGAACATGATGAAGTTTGACCATGTTTCAAGGTAGAACTTAAAGTCACATGTGTTTGCCATGATGCAGATTGATAGGTTGATGTGGCATTGACATACGAAGAAGTGGATGGATTAGATTGGTATGAGGTGGAAGCAGATGACACATTAGGTTGAGGTGGCATTGGTTGATAATAAATGGATAGCGGATGATGTTGTGGTTTTTGGGTTTGAAAAGTGGAAATGAATTGATTGGCTTGAGCTAGGAGGTGTTGAATTTGAGGTGATTTAATTTGTTGAAAGTTTTGGATGAGGGTTTGAAAGCTTTGTATGGATTGGTGGTCTAGGGGTTGGGGTATTTGGTGAAGTGTCTGTAAGAGGTTTCAAAGTTGGGATGCTAGGGATTTGTGTTCGAATGTGGGCATGGTGTCACACACGTGTGTAAGCTCTTGCACATCAATTTTTTCCTCAAAGTATGTAACATCATTCATGTAATTATTAGCGATGGTAGGAGAAGCCCCTTGAAGTCTGATTTTATGTTTTGGTTTTGTTTCATGATTTGAACTAGAGAAAGAGACTCCTTGAATTATCACTTTAGGCTTAGGTTTTTTCTCATGATTTGGCCTAGATGGATAGCCCCCTTGGATTATGATTTTGGGCTTATGATTAGGATTGGGCTTGTTTATGATTATGACCATTTTGACAAGTAGTGAATAGGACTAGGTTGGTGATGGTGATGATGTGGAATGATTAGATTGGATGACTTGATTGATTAGGATGAAATGGATAGGATGTGGCTAAGAAGAATGATTAGGATGAAAGTGATTGGATATGAATGTGTTGGAAGAACATGTAGAGTGACTTGTCTTTATGTGTTTGGTGTTTAACTTGATTTTGCAATGTTTAAATTATGTACACACATAAATCACTCATGCAAGACACAAAAGCAAGTTTGAATTTTGAAATCTGAAGAATGTAATGATGATTATTAAACAAGCACACATGGAAGACACTTCAACAAGCCATATGACTAGTCAAGTGGGGTATGGCCAATTAAGTCTCAATAAAGGCTACATAAGATTGACTAAGGATGATTTGAAAGAAAAATCCTGCCAATAAGCCAGGAGAAAGGGGTAACCCACCCTTCACCTTCACTTCCCAAAGGTATAAAATTCTTTGGGGATTAGCTCAGAGTGACAAGATTTCCACTCCCAAAGGAGCGTGTCTTTGGATTCACACTCGATTGAGGTCATCCCTTGGAGGGGTGTGTGCTCTAGGCAGGCCTCCTAGAAAGGGTTTGACAAAAGTAAACCAAGTGAGGTGTTTGTGATCACACTCATAGTTGTTAATTGACCCTTAGAAAGGAAATGTGTGCAAGAAAGAAATGAAGCACTCGTTCTTTTTAGATCCCAAATCAAATGTGTAGGAAGACAGTGGTTAATTTTAGACCCGATTTTTGGTATGTGATTGAAGACAAGATTCGTTTTAAACCAATTGCAATGATGTGATCAAACAAGATTTGATTTTATGTCCCAAATTGAAAGGTGTGACAAACAAGATTAATGAGATTAAAAATGGAATGTGTGCACCTGATTATTCGCTTTCTAGATTGTTGTTGTGATTGATCCCAATGCTTTTCCAGCTCCGTATGATTCACAGACAAGTCACCAAGACAATAAAAAAAAAAAATGTGCAAACAAAAGTGAGATTAGGTCAAAATATGCAATCTATTAAAAAAATGTAAACTAGATTAAAAATTAGAATCTAAAATGCATTTTAAATCTAAACGAAAAATTAAATTAAAAATTAAAATGTAAATCTAAAGTTAAATTTAAATATAAATCCCTAAACAAAATCTAAACCTTAAATTAAATTAAAAATTAAATCTAAATCTAAATCTAAATTAATTCTAAATCTAAAATGAAAAAGTAAATCTAAATCTAAATAAGTCCTAAACTAAATCCACAATCTAATTTAGATCTAAATTAAATTAGAAAAAGCTAAATTTGAACTAAATTAGAAAAATTAAAAATCTTAAATCTAGATTTACACCTAAATCTAAATTAATTTTAAAATCTAAAGTAAATTTTAAAAACAACTAAATTTAAAGTAAGTTAGAAAAAACTAGATTTATATCTAAAATCTATATCTAAATTAGTTAACAAAAGAAAGGGACAATTGCCTCGATGAAATTGATTGGAGTCAAGTAGAAATGGTTGCTAATTTTCTTCCCTTCCTACATATTGCTTTCCTACTTGGGCGCTGCTAGGGAGGATCTCATTGTAGGTCCTCACTCAAACTGTTGATTATTACCCGACTTTGAAGGGATCTGCGAGCTCTCATTCAAACGGCTTTGATGAGGATAATGTTAACTTTTGTAAACATTTGCTTAGTGCCATCGTATCATAGAGATGAATAACTTCAAATCTTAACAACCAAATGTGTGAAGAGATAGTGATGGTGATCAAGAACAAATGATGGTGGCTGATATAAATGCAGAAAAGAATTGACCGAAGTGAAGAAACACGAGTTAGTACCAAATAAGGATTGATGGAAAAAAAATGCCGCTTGATGTAGAGATCAAAATTAAATGCCAAGGATTTTATTCATAGCGATTTAAAAAGCTCACCAATGGAGATCTGATGGTAAAGTACCCAACTACAAATATACGAGATGCTGATTGGAGATCTAATAGACGTTGATGAATGCACAGAGGGGGGATGCTAGGTTGGATAATGGCAATAAAGTATGGGAGGGGTACAATATTAGGTGCTTTGACTGCCTCAAGAGTATGCGATGCTTTTTCATTGAGATAGGTTGGCCGACACCCAAAAAGAAGGTGAGTAATGATTCCTTATGCTTGTTGTAGCTACTCCAGAAAGAAAAATATATGAATCTTGGACCAAACTATAGCTAAAGGGAATAAACTAGCTCGAATGGCAGTAGAAAGAAAAAGGAAAGCAATGTAGGTAACCACGCTAAAAAAATTCTAAATGCAAATGTGGGAGCCAATGGTGATAGCTACGGCGTAGGAAATGGATAAGATAGTGGCCAGTGACCACAGTACCAACAAATGAGAGTGATAAAAAACCCAACTGTGACAGAAATTGAAGGATGACACAGACCTTCTATGATGAAAGTCGAGACAACAAAAATGAATGTGTACCAGCAATTGAGAAAGCATCCATACTATCGAATACAAAAAAAAGAAACTGATCCATGGAAATCAAAATCTCCCACCAAGTACACTATCGATGATGCCAAAGTCTGCAACAAGTTATTCTCAAAACTTGACAAAACTAGGGTTTTCCTTTAATCACCATGAAACCTACAAACATAAACTTTGAATAGGTAAAATATAAGTATATGACATGCAAAAATATGTGTGCATGCCCCACGGTGGGCACCAAATGTAGATAGGGAAAAATCAGCAGATTTTAGTGTATTGAAAACAATAAATTAACTAACCCTATCAAGCACAATAGAGTATGAAAATCACAATAAGAAGCACAAATGCAAACCGATCTTCACACTAACTCGATTTGTCTCCATTGCTCTTCTCCACCTGTACAAGGATGCAAGATTTCAAAGGGTTGACAATAGAGGAGGAATGTTGATTGCTCACTATTGTAGCGTAACAACTTGATGACGAAAATGACCAATGAAAAGAATGATGGATAGAGATGGAAGACTGATTTTGACAGAGTCTGGATGCTAGATCAATCCCCCCTAAATGTATTGTGAGAGACCGTATTTATAGAGCTGTGATGTTGACGATGATAAGATTTGACAAGATTCGACAAGGATTTGATTTTTGTCAAAAGAGGAAATACAACGAGATGAGATAAGATGTCAAAAAAAGATAGAAATATTTCATTTCTTGTTTTAAAGGAAATAAATCTTGAAAAAGACGAGAAGGATAATTGATGAATTATCTAATTAAATAAATTAATTAGATACACATGAGTTCATATTTTGGAAAGAAAGCAAGAATATCCTTTTTAGATTTTATTAATTAAATAAATTTTGGATTTATTTAATTAACGTTGAATTTATGATTTCATTAATTAAATAATATAAATTATTTAATTAACATTAGAAGAATTAATAGAAATAATTTAATTAATTAAATAATATAAATTATTTAATTAACATTAAAGGAATGGATGGAAATGATTTAATTAATTAAATAATATAAATTATTTAATTAACATTAGAGGAATTGATGAATTATACATAGGAAGGGAATAAATGAAATTAGTCAAATAAATAAGATTTATTTAACTAATCAGATGATGACATGGGTACCTAGGGCAAAACATGGTACAAGGTGTCTAAATGATGCAATGTTGTGACACGATATCGTAAGAGGACAATTTTTTGATGTCTACATTAACTATGAAAATGCTAATCTAAAATGAAACTATGATGCAAAGGATGACATAAAATGCAACTATGAATCAAGTATTACTATAAGATCTAACTATGATGCAAAACATGATATAAAATGTAACTATAAGACTCCATAATGCTCCCAAGCTCAAACGATATTCCTACATGATAACTCTATTGAAAAGTGGATGCAAAATACAATGCCAAAGGGTTGTATTTATAGCCTTTTCCAAGCATCTAGTGAGGTGGCAATGATCGACGGTCCAGATTTGAACAAGAAGAATGAATGGTGGAGATGGAGAGAATCAATATGTTGTCCCCTTGACCAAAGACAACATGCCAAATGGATGGAGGAATATCTTGACCAATAGGAAACATGCCAAATGGATGGAAGACTAAAGTGTGGGAAGAAAAGACCATGTGTTTGAAAATTGGTGGAAGTGTGTGAGGAATAAGCCATGTGCTTAAAAATTGGTTGAAGATAATTCTAATTAAAAATTAGAATTATTTAATTTCATGTGACCTTGGTGAGGTGGCACAAAAAGTTGTAGACATGTGCTTGAATTCTTAATCGAGATTAGTGAAGATTAATTAAATAAAACAAGCATATGGAAATTTCTTTATTTAATTAATTTAGAAGAATATGATTTTAGATTTGGAGAATTTAGAATATGAACAATATAAATAATTTATTTATACGTAGTCAAAATATTAATTAAATAACTAGTATTTAAATAATTAAATGCCATGATTGATTTTAGGTGTATACAAACATTATTTTTGTAGTTCATAGAATAAAGAGGCACTTGTCTGCCCCTAGAACTCTTTAGCAAAATGGAGTGTAAGGAAGCTAAGGTGGCGGAACAACTTCCCACACTAATCTTGAGAGGAGAATAATAAAAAACTTTTACAAATATTTAATAGCTATAGAAGCTTAAACAAAAATAAACACAAATATCATGCATACCACAACACAGTGATTTACGGTGGAAAACCCTTATGGGAGAAAAACTCCACACTCCAAAAGCTTCCCAATATATTATTCAAAAATCACAAAGATTACAATATACTTGTAGAGAAAGCTTATCACAGGACTATCACCAACTAGAGATCTAAAGGAAACACAACCACTATTAGAATATCACAATACACAGTTGTAATACAATTCCCTAATAAAATAGGGTTTCCTTCTAGGGAATTCAAGCTAATAAAATATTGGTCGTCATATATGAGACATAATGAATAGTCCAGATTTACAATAATACAATATGAATAAAATTTTCGTTTCAGGGGTGCTACCCCCAAGCCCCTGCTAGGGAACACTACCCCTGGACCCCATTTGGGGGGATGATCCCCATGGAATCCTCACAGGCGAGACTCCCTGCACCCTCCATCGTCATCAGATGAATAATACCTAATGTATCAATAGTAAATTATGTAATTGCAAGGTTGAGACACATTTTCTCAACATGGAGTAGTTTAAAGGAAAAACTAGATTGTTCAAGAAGCTACTAGGACTATGATGAAAGAAGCTAACCTACCAAAAGTCTACAGGAGAGAAGCAATTCATATTGCTATTTACATAATTAATAGAGTTCAAGCCAAAACTAACAACACAAAGACTCCCAATGAATTATGGTATGGAAGGATTCCTACTGTCAAGTACTTTAGAGTATTTGGAAGCAAATGTTATATCAAAAAGGATGAAGAATACTTGGGAAAGTTTGATGCAAGGTCTAATGAAGGTATCTTCCTTGGATATTATACTAAAATCAAAGGTTATAGATGTTACAACAAAAGGCTAAGAAAGATTGTTGAAAGTACAAATATTAATGTTGATGAAGATGTACAAAATTCAATTGATGTAGATGGATATGTGTCAAATGAATCTGCTTGTGGAGAAGAAGAAGAAGAAAAAGCTAAGGAAAAAGAAGTGCAAAATGAAGAAGAAGAAGCTCCGAAAAAGACCCCTAGGAACCCTAAGTATGTGCAAAAGAATCATTCCAAAGAACAAATCATTGGAGACAAGAGGAAAGGAGTATTGACAAGAAGTAGAGATACTAAAAATAAGGTAAATTTGTGTTTACTTTCTAAATTTGAACCTAAAATAGTGAATGAGGCATGCAAAGATGAACATTGGATGAAGGAAATGAAAGAACTTATGCAAATTGAGAAAAATCCAACTTGGGAATTGGTTCCTAGACTGTAAAACAAGAACATAATTGGAACTAAGTGGGTATTCAGAAATAAATTGAATGATAATGGAAAAGTGGTAAGAAATAAGGTAAGGCTTGTGTGTAAGGGTTACTCACAAGTAGAAGGACTAGACTTTGAGGAAACATTTGCTTCGATGGCTAGGATGGAAGCAATTGGGATGTTTTTAGCATTTTCAACATACAAGGGCTTTAAGGTTTATCAGATGGATGTGAAGTCTACTTTCTTGAATAGTGAATTGGAAGAGGAGGTTTACATGGAACAACTTGAAGGATTTCAGCTATCAGATCATCCAAATATGGTTTGTAGATTGAAAAAAGAATTGTATGGATTGAAGCAAGCTCCTAGAGCTTGGTATGCAAGATTGGACATATATTTGATACAACAAGGATTCAGTAAAGGCACCACATATAGTAATCTTTACTTCAAAATTGAGGAAGAAAAAATCTTGATAGTGGTTGTGTATGTGGATGACATTATCTTTGGAGGCAATGAAGATATGTGTAAGAAATTTGTAGAAGAGATGCAGAAAGAGTTTGAGATGTCAATGTTTGGGGAGATGAATTTCTTCCTTGGGCTACAAATAAATCAAACAAATAAGGGAATTTTCATTTCACAATCAAACTATGTTAAAGAGATGTTGAAGACGTTTGGAATGGAAGACTCCAAATCGGTATGTACTCCTATGGTGATTGGTTGCAAATTGAGCAAGGATGATGAATCACCTAAGGCTAATTAGATCAAGTATAGATCTATGATTGGTGGACTATTATATCTAATTGCTACTAGACTAGATATCATGCATGCAATTTTTCTTGTGGCTAGATTTCAAGATCCTAAAGAGACACATGTTGCAACAGTGAAGAGGATATTTAGATATTTAAAAGGCACTTCAGATTATGGCTTATGGTATCCTAAGGATACTGATTTCACATTAAGTGCATACATAAATGAATATTGGGTTGGTTGTGTTAATGATAGGAAAAGTACAAGTGGTGGTGCATTCTTTCTTCGGTGTAGATTGGTGGCATGGTTAAGTAAGAAACAAGATTCAATTTCCTTATACATTGTAGAGCTTGAGTATATTGCAGTAGCATCTTGTTTCACACAAGTATTATGGATGAGACAAACATTGAAGGATATTAGAGTAATGTATGATCTTCCTATTTCTATCTTTTGTGATAATACAAGTGTAATTAACATTTCAAAGAATCCAGTGATGCATTCAAGGACAAAGCATATATCAATCAGTATCACTTTTTGAGAGAGAAGGTTATGGAGAATGAGGTGAAGCTTGAATATGTACCTACAAAGGATCAGATTGCTAGAATATTTAATAAGGCCCTTGCTAAGGATATGTTTGATTATCTTTGGGAGAAGTTGGGGGTTATTGCCCCTCCTTCTTTGACCTAGATGCATATGGAAATGCATCATTCTAGTGGATCTAAATATTCATCTCTTGTATGGACTAACAATTGGTGACTGCCTCTCAGGGGGAGTAGGTAGTGTCATGTGTTGTCATTGTTCAAAGTTGTTGATTTGGTTGGGTGTACTTCCAAGGGGGAGTATTTAGAGCAAGTATCTTGGTTCAGTGTCAAAGGGTGAGAACAATGTAAAACACTTTTATCATTTTCCATTGGTGTCAAAGGGGGAGAAAGAATCATGCAAAAAAAATTATCTACAAAGGGGGAGAGAAAGTAAAATAAAATCATCATAAAGTGTGTTCGGAGCTGTTGTATTGTCTTTGATGGTTTTTCACATCATGTGTTTCCATCAGTGACAAAGGGGGAGATTGTTGCAAGTATGAAGGTGTTGTCATTGATCTCAACAAGCTAGTGTTGTCATTGATGTCAACAAGCCAGTGTTGTCATTTATGTCAACAAGATGGTGTTGTAATCGATGTCAGCAAGCTGGTATTGTCATTGATGTCAACTATGTGTTGAGGAGGGTTGTTGCATGGTGAATATGCCAAGGATATTGAGAAAATTGTGAATAAGAGGGAAACAAGTTGCAGGTTATGCATATATAGTTGAGATATTGAGGAATTGTTGTGAGTACATGGATCTATCTTTATGTTGTAGTGTTTGAATATGTGTTGGAATAATTTCATGTGTTGAGATGGTGTCTTTGGTACTTGGTTTCCAATGCTTTTGAGAAAATTTGATAAATAGAGAAAATAGTGTTGTGCAAGTGTTCAAAACATGCTCCGGGATGTGCTCCACATTTCTTCTATGTTGCTTCTATGCCTATGCATATTTGATATGTTTTTCAAGGTTGTTAGTAGTTGCTATGTCCAAAATTTTGGTTTTTGGATTGTTGTGCAGTGTGAGGTGTGTTCACCAGTGTGTGAACTAGGTTTTTAGTGTTGTTTACTATGGTTTGGGAGAAATGTATTTTCTTCACATTTCTCCACACTTTGGCTTCAGGTTGTGTGGATTTGGGAAGTTTCTTACAATGTTTGTATATTTTAGTATTCTAGGTCTCACTTGATTCAGTGTGGTACAGTGTGTGTTTCATGCATCTGTATGTGTATAAGGTTAATTGGATGTTCTAGGTTGAAGTATTTCTATTATGCAAGTTTGGATGGATTATTTGTTGGATCTTAGGTGGTTCGTGGATTGTTCTAGATCATGTAGAAGATATTTTTGTGGTCCATGTGCCATCTTTATCAAATGGGAAGCATGTACTTAATAGTCTTATGGTGTTTAGCACGGGTAACAGCCAACCTGGTGTTAACACTACCTGAAAAGCCTTTCAAAGTTTGTGGAAGCATGTTGATGTGTGTTAGGATAAATTTGGGTCTTAATTAAACATTTATGTGTGACACCTTCATTCCTATCCACCACAGGAATGTTTGAGTTCCAACCTAATATGAAATTTTAAATGTAAAGGTTGTGTTTTCAACCTTGGAGAGGGTTTTCAAGGTTGAGGATGGTATAAATAAGAGTGGTGTTGTTGGAAGATCTCAAGATCGATGCGAGATAGATGGGATTGATGAATGTGATTTGAATTACAAAAGTATAGATGCAAATTTGAGCAGAGAAGTGTGAACTTCAAAGTGTTGGATTCCTAAATGCAATGAGTTGAAGGTGTTTGAAATCATTCAATCAAGGCTGCAAAAGTGTTGGAGAAATTGTGGTGGATTCCTTGTTACATGGAGAAGTTGTTCTCTGTGTAACATTTCTCCTCTATCTTCTTTTTCATTCTATTGCTATGAGCCCTATTAGACAGTGTCCTATTCTAGAAGTGATCCCTTGTATCAGTTTTGCGATTACTTATATTATAAGCTAATCCTCACCGTAGTTTTTCCCTCATTGGGTTTTCCACGTAAATTTGTGTTCTCTTGTGTATGGTGTTGGTTTTTAAGTTTCTATTATATGCTTTTCATGTTTAAACATTACAATAGATTAAGGGTTTAATGAATGCATGTGTACTTGATTACTATTGAGGGTTTTGATGTTTTGATTTGGTACAATTGATTCATCCCCCCTCTTAGTTGTCTTGTTCATTTAACAAGGAGTAGTGTTCATTATCATTTAATCCTCTAAAGGAAAAGTGGTACCATAAAATAAACTAATTGAATTTCTCAAGGTTCATAATAATCTAGAAACTCACTTGGGTATAATGTATTTTAAATTAAAAATGTTTACATAGTCATAATAATTTTTTTGATATGGATCATGCTAAACATATACAAATTTTTCTATCATCATATCTATGGAATTGAGTTATGATAGTCATAGAATTTTGGAAATAGGGATAAAATATATCTCCACTAAAATGTGGTTTGGTGCATATTTTTTATATGATCATCAAGCACTAGGATAAGTTTTGATTCCATGACATGCAAAAATACAATGAAACAACTCTTATTGTGTCATTATTATATACATATTTGAGATTAATAATAGTTATATCTATCTTCTTAGGGTTATCACACTCCATATGAAAATTATTAATCCCAACAATGAACAAATCCAACAATATATTCCATTACATACCATAATCATTTTTTATTAGAACCATATTTATAAAAAAACTACACAAATTTATCTATATTTTAATAAAAACTAGGGATAACTAGCTTCCTTAAGTTGGTATGTTATGAACTACAATACATTTATACTTTTAATTCAAGGAAGGAAATTACAACTATGTACCATTCATACCTAAAATAGGGTTGTTCACATCCTCAAACATATCAGAGAAATGCATTGAAAGATTAATGACTTCAGTCAAGGTGTTCTTTGAGTTCAAAATTATTGTGAATAAAAAATTATTAGAATTGCCCTTCCTTAGATTAATTTGACATGATTTTTAGTTTTTTATGGTGGAATTTTTTCCTCAAGTGAGATTTGACAACGATTAATCCCTATAGTTTCAACAAATCATTATACAATTTTAGCTTGGATACAAATTTAGGGCAATTTTTTAGCTAGGAACTACACACCTTTTACTTCAAATATTAGACAAATGATTTATTTCACTCTACACTTGGATGGGATTTCAATTTGTAGATGTTATTGTGACTCCTAACACAAGCGAAGACATGATAAATGAATTCCTTTTCTAGATTTATTCATTTTTAGATGCATAGTTAACAAAAAATGTTTGTTTATGGATAGATGTTGGTTGAGTAGCTAGACCATGTCATTTCCAAGGCCAACACATCCTTATTAGTGCTATATTAATATGATATCTATAGAAGAGGGTATGGATATCCTTCAAAGCATAATGGAAGGGAGAGTTTTGCCAAATATTACAGTTGGAAATGCTTAGGTGATGTTGCATGGTTTGGCTAATACTGAAAGGTATTTGAGTAGAAAAATAATGCACTAATGCTAAATTTAGGCCTTGCATATGACATTGAGTTTATTTTATTTGGGTTATCCACAAGTATAACAATATTAGTTGCATTGTCCATACATAAGAGTATGAAGGAGTTAATGGATGAAACTACACTTGAATCAAATTTGTATCTTGTCATTTCTAAATAGGGTTTCTTTGATAAAACATGATATTATGTTATAAGTGTTAGCACTTTGTATCATATCGTATATGTGAGATCCCTAGATGGAGGTTAGTTGGAAAATATTATTCCACTAATGTAGAATTTGTAAATCATTGGAACTTGTTGCATATTCATTATAAAATCCTATGTTTTGAAGCAAAAAGGATGGTACTGAGGCAAGAATGACTATCAAACATAACAAAAGAAATGAGACCCTTAATAAAATTCAAAAATTGGAAATATATTTGTTTATTTCAAAATTTTATGAGTAATTTTTTAAAAATTAGATACTAATCTAAAACATAAGCTAAATAAAATTGGAAATTTAGATGTTAGATAGTTGGCTTATGTTTAATACTTTAGGACATCAATTACCTTAGGAGCCTCATCGACAAAAATTTTGAGGAATAAATGTTGTTCTCAACTTAACATGCATTTTATAGTTAAACCCTTTGTATGTTTGCAACCATTTGCCATACTACTTATTTTTGTGAATTCTTCAAATATTATCTAATTATTTTTCTTGTTATTGAATTGAGACTCATTTAATGGTATAAAATATTTGATTTGGTATCTTGTTGATTTATTTTCAAGAACATTCATGGTTATATCATTTGGTGAATTATATTCAAAGGCTTTGAAAATGTCTTCTACAAGAAATTCCATTACAGGTCAAAAATATTAATTTTAAAAAAGTATGAAGATATTATAGACTGTGGTTGTCTTTCTTCCTTTCAAATGTCATACTCTTGGTGTAAAATGAAATAAAGAATAGATTATTTTGATGTTATTTTTTTTGGCATATTTTGTATATTTAAATAGTTAACTTTGGGTCTTGTGTTATTCCTTATTTTCTCTATCTTCTATAACTTTGATATTGTGCAAGTTGATTGACTTAATCATTTTGTTTCTAAGTTGTGGCCCTATCTTGATAAGATAAATCATAATTTTAGGGTCCCATATTTTATGCATTTATAAAATCCTAATTTTTTTTACTATTATTATGTTTAGTGAATCATTAAACTTGTAAGCTATACATCACTTATGAGGACTTACAAAGATATATATTAATACAAAAATATTAGGCTTTATATTCAAAAGTTTATGTTTGACTAAATCCTTCATACTTATCTTTGTTTCATTTTTCAGGCAATTTGTAAAACAATAGGAGATTCAACAAATCCCATAATTGACCAATACAATGAGCAATACACAATATAATAGATTGAATTTAAAGATCTTACATTGGGGACTCTTCCACATGTATTGCAAGGTTCATTGATCATGTTTAGCTCCTATTATTGGTTTAAAAAAAGATGTATATATATATATTTAGTCCTTTCTAAAAGTAGTTTAAGTACACAATTGTTTTATTGGATTCATCATTCTCCTCCATGGTTTAGTAATATGATAACCTCTCATTGTTATGAACTAGATACAAAAAAGAAGAAGGTACAATAAACAATTTATAAAACTTGAATATGAAAATATATAATTATTTTCTTTTGGAAGTTAACTTTTATTTTTTAGCCAAAATTTGAATTTTATAGCATAGGACCATAATCTTTAGAGTCTAGAGAGTAAAGAAATCATACTAAAATTAGAACAAAAATACCAAAACTATATGATATTTTACAAAAATACTTTTAAACTACACATATAATAAGAAAAGCCTTCACAAGAAGGTATGGTTTCCAACTTGGACCCTATCCAATGGTAGTATGGGTGTTCCACTTGGTCAAGAAGTACTATAAGATCTTGTTCATAATTTTTATAGCTAAGAATAATTTACTTGAGACTCGAAGCCTTTATAACTCATGTAGGCTTTAGGGCTTAGTATAGCTATCAAAGTTTCCTTAGATCTATTTTAGGGTCGAGTTATTCTAATTGATTTTTATTGATTTTTGATGTTGATCACATAAATAATGAGTTATTCTAGAGTAATAGATGGCATTTGCAAGACATGAATATTGTATTTCTACATAATTGGTTTATTCTACATATGTGTCTTATTTCTAAATAATAGATACATTATTCCATAGCTATTTATTTGTTGATATTCTTAACACCATCAATTTACTTCTTCACAAATTTCTACATAAACATTTATTCCTCTAAACCTTATTTATTTTTGCATGTTTGAATTCATGCTTAACTAATTTTTTTATTGTAAATCAATATTCTCACAACTCACTTATTATGTAAATAAATAACTATGCCTACTAAACTATATAGGTAGATATGCTTAACAAATGAGCTTATTTTTAAGCATTGTGATTGCCCAACTTGAATTACTTTCTAACAATTGGATTATTGGATGTAAACTAGAATTACTTTCTAACAATTGGATTATTGGATGTAAACTATCTTATGAAAATTCAACATAGTATACTCTTAAGGTACATTCTTCCATTCAATTAGATATTATAATTTTTTCCCCTTATTTCTCCCTTATTTTTAAAATATGCTCAAATGATAAAATATAATGTTTATCATCTATTGGTGGCATGGTCTTTGAATAACTGACATTTTTATTCAACTACATTTTTCAAGCACGAGACATGGAAGGTACTATGCACTTGGGTTCCTATCAATAGCTCATAAGTTGTTAAGGTCTATAGTATTTGGGCTCAAGTTTCTTTACTTCCTTTTCTTTAAGAGACTTTTTCTTACAAGATGATGACTTGAAGTCAATTCAATCACCTTCCATGATTTATTTCTCACTTTAATGCTAGTTTTGCTGAGATTTCATCTATTTTTAGTCACTTTGAGGTTTTGCTTTAATTTTTCATTACCTATTTCCTATCTTCAAGGAAATCACAAACATGTAGCTTTTTGAGTGAACTCAATGAACCAATTTATCATTAAGAGAGGATCACAACTATACATGGCCTTAAATGGCAACATATAGCAACTAATGTAATCATTTTGGTCACACAACTTGTTGATTTTCAACTTAATTCCTCAAGTAACTTTTGCATGAGGTAAAATCTAGAAGAGAAATGGGGAAGATGCATCCAAATAAGCTCCTACTCTAGATCAAACCAAAAAACCTTTGGTAGAGAAATGAAGGAAAATAATGTTCAACAAATGCTCAAATAAATCTCAAGAATTATACCTCCTTGATTCTTGGATGAAGTCTTGGATGTAGATGAAAGGTTGATATGTATGAGATGCAATTTCTCATGTAGAGATTCCCAATTTGACAATATATACCTATGATTAATGAAACACTTCCATATATGGAAGATACCTTTAAAAAGAGCATTTTTATAAATATTTAACTAAATATATGGATGGTTGAGATCATGTCTTAGATTGGATAACTAGGATGAATTAGTACGCAAGGAAAACTAGGATTGATGCAAGTAGAGGGGTATGATTAAATAAAGTTGATGGAGGGCTAGGATTACCTTAACTTGTATGGGGATATGAGATGCAAGAAAGTGGAAGCTTGGGATGAGTGCAAATGGGTGGGAGAATGCAAATGCTATTTTTTGGTCTATTGTGGTGAGGTGAAAATGGTTTTTATTTATTTTTAAATTTTATGAATGGGATGGATGGAGGAATTTTGATTAGCCTAATTAATCAAATATGAATATATTTATTTGATTAGTGATGGAAGAATGTTATTGTAATTAATTAAATTTATTGAATTAATTGATGAAGGGGAGTTAGTCTAATTAATTAAATAAACATAATTTATTTAATTAGCTAGTAGAGGGAAGATAACCTAATCAATTAATTTAATTTAAGAGCGAAGAAGTGATGGGGATTAATGATGCTCATAAGAGATTTGAAGATGCTAGGCTAAAGTATGAGAAAAGATTTTAAATGTCTACACCTTTTTAAACATTTATTAACAAATTGTGAAGCTTTGCAAATATGTACACCATCCATACAAATAAAATGTATATATCTAATAAATTCATTGATCATTATATACAATTATTTCCTCCCACATATAGTAACTTATTTAAATCAATGTTAATGGATTTTCATTTGTGTTTAAGAATATGTAAGAATTACATTAGAATTAGACTTATTACATTCTCCATTTTAATTGTTTAACAAGTTTCATAGAAAGATACAATATATTTCATAATCTTCTTTGAATCCATCCTCCAAAAGTTTATGATTCGATGGGACTAAGAAGTTGACTGATCCAAAATGACATTATCAAATTGAATGCAAGTTTGATATAATTATTTTATAAAATCAGATAATCTCAAAGAATACAACCTACTTTTCCTTATTTTACACTGGGTTTTGTCTATATCTTGTAGTATATCAACATCTCTCACATACACAGTTTTTATCTCAATTCCACCACATATAATGTGTGCAGCTTGTTGGGCATCTAAAAATCTGCACCCTTGGAGCTCTTGCAATATTTTTCTGTGTTGAAGGACTAGTAGTCATGGATGTGGTCTTCTCCCTAGGTTTTCTTCCCTAATTGTTTTCCTTTATAACTAAGATGCACTTTGCATTCTTTACTTTGGTGACTTGTTCCTTCGATCATTGTCCTTTACCTATGTTGCATCTTTATGTCTTTAGTGCCATTTGTTGACCGGCCCCATACTGCCTCTCTTCACGTCAGCAAGTCACCTTTCCTGTCTTCCCCTTTACTGTGAATGGTGCACTATTGGTCACAAATTTGCTAAATTGTCCAAATTTGTTTGAATTCCTTTGCTATCGTAGCATTATGTGCTTTTCCATGCACTCTAGTAGTAGGTATTGTCAGACCCATGGTCCACATTAATGGGATTTATGGTTCATAGCAGAGCATTCCCTTAACAAGGTAACGTTGATTTCCAGAGTAGTCCTTTGTCCTTGTGTGTGTTGCCTATATGCATTTAGATGGGTTCTCTTTGTATTGAAAAGTCCTTTCTTTGTGGAAACAACACCCACCAATGTTTTGTGGGCTTGAAAAGAATTATACTAGAATTTCACTGTATGTGTTTCTCCAACGTAGTGTGGGCCACTTTTTCCATGGCACAATTGGTCCTAAAAGAGTGTGCAACTCTCTTTTGCCCCCAAATGTCACCATTTTAGAACAAATTGTCATGGTTATGATTGGTGCATGGTGTTCTCTCTAAAATATTTAAGATCTTCACATTGAGTGCACTCTAATTAATGTTAATTTAGGTTACTAGTTGTGCAGGGTCCATCGCTGTGTAGTGAATTATGATTATTCAAATTAGTACTAGAATGAATTAATATTATATCTTAAACATTTTCATTTCAATTATTAATCAAAATATTACCAAATATGTGACATTATGGGATCTGTTCACTTCAGAATTTATAATCTTCAAGTAAAAAAAACACAAATACATTCATGAATAAGTGAAATAAATATTTCTCTGTCTCAAATAAAATATCATAACTATCCACTGTAAGTGTGTCACTTATAAAATTAAATGTTCATTTAGTAAAATAGGACACTCATTTAAACAAGTATTGTTATCATAGTGACAAAATAATATTCTTATGTGTACAACTATTGGGATAGCAATGTACAAGCATTGGAGTATTTCATATTAATAGTTTGGCCTATCATAAATATAAAGGGGTGAACAATAAATACACATGTATTTTTTATTAAATGTAAAATATTTTCAAAAATTTTAGTGTTCAACTATTGGTCCATTTTGTTTATTTGAGTTTATCTTCTTAAAATAATTATGTGTTGTTTTATAACAACAAATAGTTTTATGTGTTTAACTATTGGTCCATTTTGTGGGTAAATATAAAAGCTAGAGATATCAAAGATTTATGGTTACCAATAGGTATTTGGTCCATTTGGTTGCATATTAATTTTATTTTAAATAAAAATATGATATTTTACAAGCAACAAATGACATTTTTTTGTTCAACTACTGGGGTTCTCATGATTAAGTTTTGGTCAAATCTTTAAAAAGTCAAATTCTAGACACTTCTTAATAGATGTGTTGATATGATGAATTGCATGATGAGTCACACCTCCAAACTAACTAGTTGTAGATAGATAGAGTTTAGTCCACATTTTTAAAAATTGAATGTACTATGATATTCCGATTAGTACTGCATTGACAAAGTTAGCCCACTACGATTCTTGACCCTCTCCCTATTTCTTAAAGTAAATCAATAGCCAACTTCAAAAAGAATTTTAAACAAGTTAAACATTTATAAAAAGGAGTCATTCATGCAATACCTTACTGCCATCAGACACAAGGAACGAATAGATTGCCTTACTCCATTGTGAATAGATTTACCTGAAAGGAAAGAATTATCTAACTCATTTACTAAGACAACATTTCAAGTTCAAATTAGAAAGGTGTGGTTTTTTTAGTACAACTTTTTTAGTTTTGAAATTTGACATAGAATTAAGGGATTCATGTATGTCGTTAGACAAGTTCATTTTAATCATTTGAAAGTTTTTTTAATCTATTTGAAAGTTCAGTTTAGGAGAAAGATAACAAAGTCTCAATGCTTCTTTTCAAAACTAGAAGTTTAGTTTCTCGAGGTTTTTTGAAATTTTGAGATAACCAAAAAAATCTTAGTTCAATTTCACAATTTCTCAATCTTTCAAAATGCCACAATCCTAGGACCTAATTGATCAGTTTCCTAGAATGTCAAACAAATTAAAAAAACCATCGAAGAGAAGAGTGTCCTACCTAGTCATTTCTAGGATGTTGCTAAATATATGGACATTAAAATTTTTACAACTAGGTGGAACCTATTTGATTATTTTTTTAACAAGCCATTCTAGTCTAGCTTAATAAATAACCCTTGGAGGTTTGACCTTGCCAAATCAATTGCCCCCAATTGCTTCTTTTGTGAAGGCTTACTAGGTTTCATATGCAAACAATTTGACTGGGGAGGTTAAACCTTTGAAATGGGGAAATAGTGTTTAAAATTAATAGGGAATTGATCAAGGCTATGTTTGAACTAAAACCCAATGCATCCAAAAAATTGACCTAGGTATTTGAGCTTACCATTGAATATCACCAAGGTAGAAATATTTACAAGGTCAAGTGGCCCTTGAGCCATAGAATCAAGGCTAATAAGTACTTAAGGATGCTAGAGATTATCCCAAGAAATCAATTAGAGCTCTTTGACATTAATTCTTTTGAGGGATATTTCATATTGACTTATCAAGCACTCTATTAGGTTTTGGGAGCACAATATAAGCAACAAATGCACATAGCCCTAATGATGCTTGCTATAGACATTTACAAATTTCAATTAAATATGCTATTTAATTTGGGTCATTGGTGACATAAGGATTGCACAAATCTATTATAAATTTTAAAAGAATCGACCCTCCTTGCACTTTTAGATGGCATTCATCCTTTGCCACATTTTATTGCAGTAGTTAGGTGTGCAATTGGTTTTAGACTTGGTCCTTGCTAGACATGTTATGCTTGTAAAAATGAGGAATATGCATTTGTATATGCACTTCTTTTTTTCCAACTATAGTATCTTTGAGGATTTTTTTACTACACCTATCTTCAATACATTTGGGTTTCATAAAAGAAGAATATTTGATAAGGTAATGAAGTTCCTTAGGCCATTTAATTTTACCCCTAAGGCCAACGTTGATCATAAATGGGGTGACTATATCTATCATGATAACTATATTAGTATTAGATTCTTTGGTTCTCTCATGGTTCCTCACCAACTACTTAATTTTGTTTTTGTCCAAGTAGCAATTCTAGAAATCCTATGATAGATGTATGACATAAGTAAATTTCATTTAAAATAGTATAAGAAATTTGGTTTCCTACCTCCCCAAATCAAGGTTGGGGATTTATCTATAGTGGGAAGGGAATATTATGATCTCCTAGCTAGAATGATTAGAGGTTCTGGAATGAAATTGGATGAGAGAAGGAATTATAGCCTTGAGTATGCTATTGAAAGAATGAGGGAAAAATGTTGGAAGGTTTGGTAATGAGAATGAATACTTTGAAAGGGAGGATTTGATAAGAAATTCCATCATAAAAGATGAGAGAGATAGTAGGAGGGACAATATGGGTAGGTGTTGTGCCTCGCGCACATGCCTCATAATTGCACAAGAAAAATGGGCCTCCACTTTTGTCTTGGGATTTTGAGTATGTTTCTACTCCCTTTTAATTTTCTAGTTTATCTATATAGCATGGGTCTTGATTGGTGGGTTTGATATGGTCCCCATAAGTCCTAATTGATTCACATCATTGGATGCACTCTTGTGCTATGATATGTCTTACTTGGGTCAACTTGATGGTGTTTTCCCAGTAGATGGTTTAGTGTGCTTTTGGTGTGAATATTTTTTTGGGAACTATGCCTTATGTTGGGGAGTATTTATGTTTGCATGAGTAGAGTTTGAAAGTCTTGTGAACTCTTGAAGAGAGAAGGACATTTGTTGTGAGGATGAGATTGATTCTGATGACTTTCAAATTTACTTTATTGTTTCATCTTCATATGTAGAGTTAGGATGTGGTCATGATGTTTGTAAGATTCAAGGAGAAGCCATTACTTTATCATATTTTGGTTTAGAATCTAATTTCCTTTATGAATCTTCACAAGCCTTGTAATTATCTTAAAAGATCCTAAAACTCTTCTCTAAACCTTTAAGAACCTCATTCCCCTCTCAAAACTGAAACCAATTCCAAAACTATTGCTATAGACTTGAAAAACCGTTTTAACCCCTTCTGAAATCATCCAAAACACTTTAAGTGCTAGAATTTGAAGTTATATGAGAAGGAAAGTATTTAAATATCTACTTTAACACTATATTTGAACTTAAAATTGACGGTCTGATTAACAAAGGCAAAAACCCTCATTAGGCTCTCCAAACCCTCTTTT
>VDFB02371521.1:0-27584 GCA_007258455.2 Sequoia sempervirens
AAAATCAAGATTCCTAAATATGAAAACTTGGAAAGAGTTTATTTTTAGAGCACCTTAATTGAAATGTTTTCTCTTTTTATGTACCAAATAACAAATTCCTAATTTATATATTTTTTGAAATGATTCATTTTTAAATGCACCAAAATGAAATGTTCATTTGTGTTGTTCTTTTTAAAATACCAAATAAAATTTCCTATTTATTTATTTTTATTTAAGGGGTAAACATTTTTTACTGGATCTATGAACAAGATACAACCATTCAACAATACCACCCAACGGGGTTTGAACCTTGGTGGCAAGAACAACAATGCCACCTATAAACCATCACACCATGCCAATACTGGCATAAAAGTTCCTATTTTAAGAAAGCTTGAAATGGTTCAATTTTTAGGATCACCAACTAATGATTTCTTTTTTTAAGAAATCTTGAAATAGTTCATTTTAAGAGCACCTTAAAAAAAAAGTGTGATTTTTATTTTTATGCACTAAAACAAAATATTCCTAACTTAGCAAAAAAAAAATCAATATAGAGTGCTATGACCATTCGTCTTCCCTACAAAAAATGTGTTACTGTTTCTCAAACCCTACATAAAAACATGTTTTAACACCTATCACACATTCAAAAATAGGCATCTATTAGAAAAAAAATCAATTACAAATTTGCAGATCTTAGACATAGGTCTATCAAAGCAAATGTCCAGAAATCAAAGTCAAGTGTGCCCTCTGTCAAAGAGAAAATGCATAATTTTTTTCAAGTGTGCCCTATGTCAGCAAGAAGATACGTAGAAAAATGTCAAGTGTGTGGTTCTTAGTGTTAGATGCATGGATTTCAAAGTCGAGTGTGTAGTTTTCTTGAAAGGAAATTGTGAAACTTTCACTGGTAGTGTGTGAAAACTTCTCCAGATGTAATTTTGGAACTTGCAACTTCAAAAATGGTTTTCAAGATCATAAGTGTAGGGGATCATGGTCCCACCAAATGTGCTAGAATGTGTGAGGGGGAAAATCATAGATGCAAAACAAGAGAAATGTACTTTAAATTGAATCTAAGCTGAGATCAAGAACACTAATAAAGATTTGATCCTACACTTATGAAATGAAACTAAACTATTGAAAACATATTAAGAAATCCTATGATTACCAAATTGAATTCAAAACAAAAGAAAAATGTTACCATCTTGTATCAAAGTGTGTTCACCTAATGTTGGATTGTTTGTATCACTATGAAGCCTCCATAGTTTTTGTGCAAAAGCTTGATGTGATGTCTTGGTTGGTTGATTGAAGAAAGGTTGAAGCTCTAACAATGGTAGTTGTGAATGTCAACAATACTTCATTGTGCAAATGATGTTGAATCTTTGATCCTTTTTTGTGAGAAAAGAGGTTTGTTATATAGAAAAAGTTATTTGAAATGGGCAGTCAAGATCAAATAATGTTGCATCAAGATTGATGATTGAAAGGTGCTGAGATGATTTAGACATGAATAGATTGTGCAAAGTAGATTGCACAATTTGTGTGATTGAGAAATAGATTGGGTAGTCAAGATTTAGATTGATCAGTTAGGATTTAGACAGATTAGTCAAGATTTAGATTGATTAGTTAGGGAATTGTAATTTACTCAATCAAAAATTGATTGATCATTCAGGAATAGATTGAGAAATCAAGGGATTTTAATTTAATCAATCAAGAAATTGGTTGAAAAAGATTAATTAATTGATTTATTTAATTAATTCATTTTGGAGTTGAATGTGAAAGTCAAGTTTGATATTTGCAAACACGGTTGAATTAGTTTGATTTGATTTTTGATGAATGATTTGAATAGTTTGATTTAATTTATTCAAATTTTAGAGGGAAAGTATTATAATTAAATTATTATGATTTAATAATTCAATTAACTTAGGGGAATAAGGTGATTTAGCAATGTAATTAAATAATTGGTATTATTTAATCAATAAGGATGAATAAAGTGAACATTAGTACTTTTTAATAAATAAATTTAATGTATTTAATTGGTTGAAATGATAGAAATGTGAATTAATTAAATAATGTTTTTTTATTCAATTAATAGCAGAAATAGAGTTTCCAGGACTTTGTTAAATAAATGAAATTTATTTAATTCATCGAGAAAGATGAAAAAGTGAATTAATTGAATAATGTGTATTATTCAATTAATAAGGTAAATTAGGGTTTTTGGTGTTGTTTGATGTGAAATGCATTTATGTTTGATGATAATGATGTCGATGATGTGAAAATGTCATTTATAGTGTGTGATAGGTGTTAGGTCAATTTTACATGTCTACAAAAACAATAGCTTTCATTAGCCTAAAGCTATAATATGTTGAAAAAAATAGTTTTCTTGCTTGAAAAGTCTTGGTTGATAAAGTTATTAGCTCTCTAAGAAAAAATGAGAATTATGAGATTATTTTTTCGTAACCAAACCTTCAAAATTTATTGTCAAATGAGTGAAGATATCAACAAATAGATGCATAGAAATTTCAAGAGTAATGTAATTATTTGGATCCTCAATTAGTGGCTACTCGTTGCCATATTTTTATCCCCTTCCTCTAGTGGAGATTCCACATCAAGTAAAAATATAGCTTTTGTTATGCACAATGATGACATAGTGTATATTTTTCATCACAATTATAAAATAATCCCTTTTGTGGGGATTACATCTATAATTTATTGATATGTTTGAGAGGTATTAAGTGTTAGGGGTGTCAATATTATTATTTTATATAGTTAGGTTAAATTGGGTGAACGTGGAGAATTATCATTTAGTTATGAGCTTATTTTCTATGATTTTTTCCCTAATTATTTCCACAATAATATCATTAACAATGATAATTTTTAATGCAAATTGAATTTACTCCTAGAGGTCACCTATTAAATATCTTGTAAAGAATTATGATATCAATCCTTTATTTTTATTGGCCATTTTCTAAAATTTAGTTTGATAATCACAAATTTTCCTCAACTTTCTTAAAACTCATATAAAGTCTTCATAGGCACTAGAATTTAACCATAACAAGGAAAATTATGTAAATTTAGTTCAATTTGGGTCAATTATGGCCCTCCTATACCATTTATACCACTAATTTGGTTATTTTTGTAAGTTGAATAACAAAGTAGGAACCATGTCCTCCTATGTAGTCTTATAGAGGGTAAAATGGTGTTCACCATGGTGTATCCAATTAGCAAGGTCTATAATAGTACTAAATCTATCAAAATCATGTTTTGTACCTTATGGCATGTAGTTGGAGTAAAAATTTAATTAATGGTTATGTAAGTGATCATGGAATGAGTTGAACAATTATGCGATTGATAAATTATAATATTTTGGATTTCTCATCACTATGGGAGTAGATGTTAGAATCAAATTCCTCTAGTTTCTAGTGATTATGACCATATCCATTTCTTTAGGTTAAGTATTCACTATCATATCAAGAACTTGGAGGCCAATTTCTTTTCCATGATTATATGCCAAAATAATCAAATTGAAGAGAGGATTGTAATTGGATAATTTACCAAAGATTATAATTTTACCAACCTAGAATAATGTTGTTCCTCTATAAAATATGCTATTCACACAACTAATAGCCACTACTATTGGATTTATAGAAAATACAATATTCAAAGGTGATGGAGATATAGTGAATGAAAATAAGGGATTCATATGGTAATAATTTGGTCTATGATCCCATTAATATGTAAAGCCAAATGGTTTGAGTATAACATTAATAATTTTTTACATGTTGTAGAGGAGGAAATTTCCTACTCCCAAGTCTAGCTACAAAAAGGAAGAGCCTATAGGGAGAAAATGGTCCTCAACTACCTCAAAGGAAAAGATCAATTGATATAATAAAATGATGAGAGTTCAAAAAAATAAAATAATAGGTCACATAAGTCTTCTAGATAGATTGACATGTATTTAAGTTGGAAAAAATCAACTCCATAGCTCCAAAGGATCACCTACAATCAAACACTTTTCATAGAATGAGAGAATATCAAAGCTATGGATGCCAAGAGCTATTGATCCAAAAAAGAATGAATCATTCATTAATGTGAATCTTATAACAATAATACAAAATTTCCTTATAAAATGATAATTAACCTAAAAACCCTAGGTGACGATAAAATAAGATCATGAAATGTTTCTTCATCCATGATATGAGACATAAAATAAACATGACCTAAGTAAGCTTAAGTAATTAGAGGAAAAGGAACCTAATAATTAAATGAATAATTAATTAGGAAATAAATTTTACTCTAACACTCCCCCTTAAGTGAAATTTACTAGGGAGAAGCTCAAACCGCTAAATATGAATGCATGATGGCTCCTAGAAAAGAAAGGCCAAATAAGGTACCCAAATACAAAAAAGCGATCTCTCAAAACCAAAGAAAAATGAAAAAACCTAGTGGGAGAAAAATCCTCTCCAAAAGAGAGAAATACAAGTCAATGATTGAAGAATCCTCTAAACAAGATTTAAGGATTGAGAAGCATCTAAAACAAAGTGAAGGATAAAAAATCCTCAAACCAAGAAATTCCCCAAAATATAGGAAGAAAGGATGAACATGAAAAATGCCATTGAAGCATGAAGAAGCTACAAATACTATCAAAGAATGATTGTTATAGTGCCAAAAGAAGAACCTCTACTAAATAGATGATGATTAGGGTCAAGAATGTAGGAATTTGTATGAGTTGCCCTAATGACACTACTTGAATAAACTTGCAAAGGAAAACATCTGGAAGTTGAAGATACAGATGGAACAAGTACCAAAATTTTTAAGAACTGATCAAGTGAAAATGGAAGGTCACCTCCAAAAAATGAATGCAAGATTTTCCAAATGGTAATTTCTCCATCTCACTAAAATGAATGTAACCATCCATTGATGTATACTACATTTGAAAGTACATATGAAAAAATACTATATGCATAGCTCACTCTAATGCGAACCCAAGAAAGCATTAGCACCAAAAATAGAAATCCCCATAATGTTGTCAAGGGAGAGCCATGATAGATACACTAAAACTAAATACAAAAATGTAGTGCATGAAGAATACCAAGAACATATAAACGTGAAAAAATGAAAGTACTACTAAATATAAAGGGTGTGCAAAAAAAAGGCACATACACATGAGGCTTCTATCGTGGAAGGGAAAATCACTTGACAAAGGAATAATACAAAAAAAAGGATAAACATCAAACCCTCCATGAAAATTTATGTTATAGTGTGATTACAATAAGTCATGTGAGGTTGTGCAAGATCCCAATTACATGCAAAATATAAATTCACTCTATTTCAGTGCATTTACACATTGAAAATTGCATATAATGAAAGCCCATAATGTAAAAAAAAGGACTACATGGTAAAATACAATTCTCTAAAAAAAAAGAGAGGGAAATCATAGCACCATGTGATGAAGTACATGAAAAAAATACACTTTAAAAAAGTGGAACCAAAAAAAGTGTTTTGATGTAGAAGATATGGCACATCAAAGTCTCCAATATGAGAATTGCACAACAACAACACAAAGAAAACCAATTTTTTGAAAAAAAACCATAATTCCAAACTAGAAACCACCTACAACACTACAAAGAGCATGAAATTCTATCCCATTTAAAAAAAAAACACTCAAAAATACCATTGTATGGCTGAGATATGGCCTTTGGAAGTTGAGGTGCAAAACTGAAAAGCCCAATAGAGAGGGGCTAAGTAGGGAAAAAAAGATTTATCCCAAATTTAGTGAAAATAACCCTAAATGTGAAGGTCTTCCATATTTAAATGTTTTGGCAAAATTATCCTCCATGTAGGTATAGTGGATTTATTTTGCAAAAAAATTATATATTGCAAAAAAGCATATTTTATTTTTAAGTTTAAAAATATTTTAAAATTATTACATTAACCTACAAACCCTAGGTGAGGATAACACAAGTTCATGACATGTGTCCTCATCCTATGAAATGAGACATAAATAAATAGGACCTAAGTAAGCTTAAGTAATTAGAGGAAAATGAAACTAATAATTAAAGAAATAATTATTTAGGAAAATACATTTTACTCTAATAGTGAGCTCTCAGCCATGGATGATAGCATAGCACATAGAAAAAAGTGTAGCACACTAACATCCTAGAGGCATATAGGGGTCTTGTACAAACCAAAAATTGAGACTATCACATCAAACAACAAGATGACTACTACTATTATAATGACTTACTAGGAACTCCTGAAATATAATAAAATGACAGAGAATAAATTAAGTAAACTAAGTGAGATGTAAATGATGAAATGAGAGAATAAGAGAAAGAAAATTCACATGACCTAGACCAAGAAATGATACCTTCAATAAATAAATATCTACAACACTTGCACACGTAAGACCAAAAGAAAATGTTTGGGTTTTTTAGGGTCTTTCCTTAGTCAAACCCCTATTTTTTTGTTTCCACCTCCACAAATAGCCAATTACACAAATAGATAGAAAGATAAATATATAAGATAGTAAAATGTATAGACAAGAGATATAAGAAATCCCAAGATTCTCAAACATAAGACAAGAGAGAGAGATATCCCCTACAATGCTTGAGGGATCCAAATAGAGAGAGATAAATAAAGAGATAGTTGTGAGAGTGAAGAGAGATGTAGAGAGTGTTGTGAGATCTTGAGAGAAAAAGATAAAGAGAGATTTTGAGAGAAAGAAAAGAGAGAGTTTCCCAAAGAAACACCAAGAAGACCAAATGAATTTAAAATATGGATTTTAAAGAGAGAAGGGGATGGAAAATAAGTTTCCCAAGGGACTACAAAAAACTTGAGCTATTTCCTTTGAAAAAGGTAGGTGATAAGTGGATTCATGCTCAGAAATAACCATTTTAACATTGAAATATTGTGAGATGCTAGTGCAACATGCATGCATCTATAGGATGGACTAATGTATAGAAAAATCATGTTATAAAATGGTGGGAATGAGGAAAACACAAGGTTCAACACAAAGTTGACACAAGAAGATAGCTAATGAAAAGGGGTCTTGAGCCTCTTGAGGGGAAAAAGGTTGATGCAAGGGATGAATTGAACCTATATAGATACTAAGGGAGTGGATGCAAAATTGTAGGTGAAATTTCCATGGGGTGAAATCTTATGGCACTACACGGCTTAAAAAATATTTTTGCATCATAAGAGATAGACAACCAAGGGATTCCTAGGGATATATTTTGAAATTCCTATGGATATTTTGATATTCCTAAGGTTATGTGGAATTATAAGAGAATATAGTCTAATGGAACTATTTTTCCAAGCACTATAACCAATTTTTACATCTTTAGTAGAGCTTATATGCAAGATCCATTTTTCCGAAGAACTATAACCATTTTATGATACTTGGAAACCTCGAAGATAAGGTCTTTTCCCTCAAAATATTAAAAAAATTAAAAATTAAAAATTAAAAGGAAGAAAGGGTACTTTGGGGGTCATAAAGATTAGTTTTATTACTTTGGTACCATTTTATTTACACCAAGATGGGGAAGCAAGAGCATAAAGTGGAAAATCATGTAGGGAACTAAATAGAAAAAAAACTAAGATAGAGCAAAACCTTACAAAGATCTATGATAAAAAATGGGAGGTCCTTCCTATAATAAAATAATCAAATAGTTAAAATATGAAAATTTAATGCTAAAGTAAAACATTATGAACACTACTATATTAATTTTATAAGATCACATTATAAAATATGATTAGCCTCTTCAAAGAAGAAACATCCTTTGTGTAGTGCTCAATACAATAAAATTCATAAAATATAATATACTATATTAAATCCTTAATTTATATTAATTCCTTCCAAAATAACTAATAACTACCTCCCTTGAGCATGTGGGATGAAATAACTTAGTGCAATAGGATAAATTGCAAAGTATTTGTATCCAATGTTCTTATTAATTACATACTAATATAAAAGAAATATGAATAAATAATTAGTAAATATGAACCCTAACCTTGAGGTACCTTTTTTTAGCACAAATGTTTTTATGAAAACCTAACAATACCTTTTGATAGATAAACTAGCCTAAATTTTTCATTTTGTTAATATTTTCCAAACATACCTCTTAGTAATTATTTTTCAAAATAATATAAATAGATCATTATGATCAAAAATGGTCTAATTGCAAATTTGAAAAAGTAGAATAGTATTTATTTTTAAAAATTAATAATATAATAATGCACTAGAGGAGAGAATATTGTTTAAAGGGGTATTGTTTATTTTTACTTACTAAAACATCAAAAAATAGGTTGGAATTTTAATTTAATTTGAAATGGGGGTATGATGGACTTATTTTCCTTTAAAATTTATTAGGAAATGAGATCCACATAAATAATTTACTTATAACCCTTAGGTGATTCAACTTAATGAGGAAATCTATTTATTTCCTTATCACTAAGGATGCAAGTATCAGCCTAAATAACACTTTTGGGAGAAAAAATTAAAAAATAGAAAATATACTCAATTATGCTCATTCAAAATTGAAATAAAAATTCAAAGCTGAATAATAATAGAAAAAAAATATTTATGCATATCTGAGAAGGGTTAGACACTATGTATCTGTCACCAAAAGGAAGTTTTAGGAGGAAAAATGGGATTTGTTTTCCCATGGGTGGATGTGTCCTTTTTCAGGGATTTCAACAGCTTTTGGGAGCCTATGATTTCAATCTATAACTTTTATTTGATTCAAGTTGCAGTGTTTGAATGTTTGTAATCAAATATGTGGGTGGGTTTCTGTGAATTGATGAAATTTTTTTGCAACTTTGACAACATTTCCAATCTTTCTCTTCAAGAGATCTTCAATCCTTCTCCAACCTAAGATCTACAAGAAAAATACAAGAGGGAAATTATTTTGTTTTTTGTGAATGGGGGTTTTCCTTGGTCAAACTTCATTTGGGTAATTAAACCTTAAATTGAAATAATGAAATATGAAAGGAATGATGAATGAAAAATTTTATGTTATAACTCACCAAACACTTGAATAAACCTTTGGAATGCTAAAATTTTGATCTTGATCTTCCATGAAATGGCCTCAATGAATGTGGAACTTGATAATAGAAATATGACTTGAATGCTTGAATTGAATATTTGAAACTTGCATCACAATGTTAGCTCCAAAAACATGCATGACATGCAATATAATTTGGTATGATGCTTGAGATCTTGAATGTCTTGAAACAAAAATTTTCTCATAATAAAGTTCACCTCTTGCTAGATGTTTTGAATTGATAAAATAACCTTGTATTTATAGGTATGCATCCTTAATTTCTTGAAAATCAAACATTACAAGTCGACATTGAAATTTTAATTTAGGGACACTAAAATAGTGCCAAAAACATATTTTAAATTTGGGTTCAAAGGCATAGTGAGGACCCATTCGGCCATAGGAGAATGAGTCCTAGGTACCTATTCTTGGAACACACATTGCTCAAAGTAAAGTGTTATGTGTTGGCGATAATTATTGTCAGGTTGAACCCCTTCAAAAAATGTAATTTATTAGGCTTCTAGATGTAAAATAGGGCTTATTAAAGCCTAATTAAGTCCAATTTAAATGAAGGACCTAAAAAAAGTGTGAAAATGTATAGGAGTACATTTTCCTACACTACATTTAGCCCCCTCTTTAGTGAGAGGATGACCTTGTGTAAAACTCATACTAAAGTAGACAATCACGAGGGGTCTAATCATACAATTTTTGGAAACATAAGATGAGAAAGGTAAAGGAGGATGATCAAGCCCCAAAGATCTAAGAACTCATGATAAACCAACAAAGGCACAAAGAGACACATCCTTTGTTAAAATATGCAACAACAATGTCAAGATACTCAATCATACAATTCCAAAGAATAAAAGAAAGAAAAAAAGAAAAAAAGGTGGATCAAGCCTCAACTATTTGTCCAACTTGATTTGAATCAATCCTTATGGTATGTGTAGGATCATCATGGAAAAAACAAGCCCTTAAGTGGCAAAAAATTTAGAAAAATCAGAGTTAGGAAACTTCAAATAAAAATTTGAATAAGCTATCCATATCATTTCAAAAATATGTAAGAATAGAATATGTAGAAATTTAAGGTATTTTCCAAAAGACTAGGTTTATTTTTAAAAAATAAAAATCTATTTGGTGAAAATTTGAAATTTCAATGCAGTAGTACTTAAATTTCAGGGAAAAATTAAGTAGGTGTTTGTCTGACCACCCTAACCATAATAAAATGACAATATTCTTTTATAAGATTTTAGATATAAGTAGAGGACTAGTGTACTGATGTGATGCATATTTTTTTGTAATTTTTTTCCAAGTACATAATTAATTATGAATTTTTTATTACAACTTTTAGAAAATATAAAAACTCATATGTCTGACCACCTTGCTTTTTTTTTTATTCAAGGGGTAAACGCTTTTGACCGGAGCTATGAACCGGATACAACCATTCAACAATACCACCCTAATGGGGTTTGAAACTTGGTGGCAAGAACAACAATGCCACCTATAAACCATCATACCATGCCAATACCGGCGTCTGACCACCTTGCTCAAAACTTCATGAAATTCAATTTTTTTTAATCCTATAGTAAGGGAAGCATAGAATGTGATGTATGTTTTTGATTCAAAAAATGTGATACCATGTCAAAGCTATAGATGTTTTTTAATCAACCTATCAATTAGGAGTTTAGTCGTAATTCAAATAGAAAATGAATAATAATAATTTATTAAATTCAAAGTAAATCATAATTTATATTGGTGGAAAGCTGAGAATCTCCTTTAAAAACCCTTCTGTTTCATCAATTTTTGGTAAAATAAAAGTCGTCAACCACATATTGATCATGCCACTTTTTGGCCCATCATGATCTTGTACATACCCCTTAGATATTTTTCCAAAAAATGTTCACAAGTGAAACTCATTGTCCACTATGCAAAAAAAATGCACCCACAAAGTCTAGTGGAATTTTTTGTCCACTATGTGATCCCTTAGAAAGTGGCTAGCTAACCATGCCAAAGTTATACCCATTGATAACTTTTATAAGGTGCCACACAATATGAACTTTCAGCTTCATAATGCTAGAAAGTTGTGTTATGCTAAGCACTCATGAAAAAACATGGCCCTACTAGAAAAAAAGGTGTGTTATGCTTGGTGGCCATGAGAAGGGTTGTAACTTTGAGCTTCACTAGGCTAGCAAGATATGTTATTCTAGGAACTCATGAAAAAACATGAAAATAAGATATTCAAAGGGGTTTTTCTTAGTTCATGAAAGGTATCCTCTTAAGGAACATCATGCCTAATGTCTCCAAGAGAGTAAAATTCAAGGATAAAAGACTCACAACTTAGGGAATTCAATCCTTAACATTACCACTAAGTGGAATGCCATATGCTTAGAAAGGTCACAATCTTGAAGGACATCGAACCCAATGACACCACCAAGAAAAAAGCACATTGCATGAAGTAATAACACCATGCTAAGACACATAAGTTATAGTAAAAATGATAATGCCAATGTATGCCCCAACTTTAAAGAAATTTCTAAACACCATGTTATGAGAAATTACTTTAAAGTAGTAAGTGATAAATGCTAAACAATATAGAAGACATGAGATCTTATTTGGAAACCCCTATGCCAAGTATTTGTTTCCAAATGAAGCCACATCATGAACAAGGAGTTTCCCCCAAATGAAATTCAAAACACATAAGGGATCCATGGATTTGAGGTCAACATATGTCTTTTCTATAATGTTATTATAGAGCTCAAAAACATCATCATTCCCCAAATACTCATAGAATTGGTAGAATGACAGATAGAGAGAAAAAAAATAAAAAAATATTTTGGGTAAACATGGAAGAGACCTAAATGTCTTGATTCCTTGTGTCATCCCCAAAAGGAAAGCACAAGAAAAAATAAAAAATAAAAGTTATATGACATATAGAAGAATGTTGGTAAATAAAGAGGAATGAACATAAATACATGTCAAATAGAATGATACAAGGGATCACATTACGTATATGAAATCACACACAAAGAACATGAAAATAATACAATGAAAATACTAGTAAAGTACATGCAAGTCAACCTATAATAGGTCATCTTCATCCCAATCTTGTTCAATATATGTAGAAGGTAGATAACTAGCCAAAGGGATAACAAAAAGTTTTGTACTAGGAACAAGGCTATCTAACTCCTTGCCCCCACTAGGTGTAGGAAAAAGATGAGCTGAGATGGGTGATGAGAATGAAGCCCTTGAAATATAGAAATTATTTCCAATAAATGTAAAAAATATAATTGTGAGTATTCTATGATCCTACAACTATCACATGGAAAGGAGAGAAGTAATTAATTGTTAAGGGATTATCTAAACACAATCATGTGAAATTGTTTCAAATTTGCTAATGAGTACTTTTAAGGAATGACACTTATCGATAAGATGGCCAATTGTTTGATGAAATTCACAATAATTCATGTTTGTACTCTTACATTTTTTGTTTTCTTTTATGGATTGCAAGTAAACCAATCCTAGGAGATGGAAAATTTGTTCCATTAATTGTTAAATTTCTATTTTAGTGTACAAAAATGACAATTATTTGACTTTATAAGGCTTGTATTTCTTGCTTGATTGGGTGGCTTGTTGAATTTTTTTTAAAGGAGGAGGACCTAAGATGATCCTATCATCATTATGAGGCATTGGTTGATCATGATGGAGGCCACTTGTTTCCTTGGAAGATGTGGGTGGAGGAGAATCTTGAAATCCTAATCCCTTGCTATCTTCAATTGGGATTTTTTCTAGTAATTTTTGGAATTCATGCTCATTATTTATGTCGCGTCCTTTTATTGAGATCTTAAATCCTTGAAAATAACACTCTTCTAAGTTAATGGGTGTATTAGTAACTCGGTTGGTATAAGATAAAAGAGTACCATTATTGCTCTTGGTAACAAGCTCATTAATGATTGATGTTTGAGCTTCCTTTGTGTTTCAATTTCAAAAGGTAAGATTTTGTACATATGAAAAGTTTTTATGGTAGGAGTTGTTGGTTGTTGCATGGAGGGGTAAAAGGATGCATTGTTCTCAAGATCTTGTGTAAGGAGTCTTGTATGAATTGTTGCATGCTATCTTCATCTTCGCCTAAGATGTCCACCTCGTGGGGACATTAATTAAGAGTTGATTGACCATCATTAGGTTCTAATGCATTAGTATCATTACCAAACACAAAAATTGAGACATAAACCAAAGACATTAAGGAATTCCATATATTTCCAATACACATGTCCATGATGCAAGAATGAATTGAAATGCAAAGAGAAAGAAAATCCATATTTTAAACAAGGTAATTTTCTTATTATACCATGCAAAGACCTAAAAGTGATGTCTTTTAGGTCCAATTTTTATTTTGAAATACACTTGAATTGATGAATTTACCTTAGTGTGAATAATTTTAGAAAATAGAAAATTTTGGAGGCTAAAACAAAGATCTAAATACAAAAATAGAGAATGTAGATAAAGGGTTTTCAATGCCCAAAAATTTAGAAAAAATCCTGATTAGGAAATCATTTTCCAATGGGTGAATGGGTCTTCAAGGTTTTGAAAAATTAAATTATAGATTTCTAAGTTGGATGTTTATGTTTTTATATTGTGGTTGCATATAGGTAGTTATAGTTTCAAATTTCTAGAAAATTAGATCTAAATGCAAGTGTGAAATGATATTAAATGACAAGAAAAATGACCTCATTTGAGATGCAAATTTGATTCAATTTTCTTATTTAAGTGACTAGTCATGGAATGTTATGTAAGAAAATACAAAAATTAATGAAATTTATGAATTTTTTAGATTTTAAATAATACAAAAATACAAACTTAAAACCAAGTAAATGAGGTGCAAAATAATGCAAGTTAACAACCCAAAATGAGATTAAAATCAATACAATGCAATGCAAAGTAATAAAAATCCTAGATCTAGGGTTTGAATGGACACTAAATTCAGAAATTTTATAGTTCAAAAATGTCAAGTTAGCCAAAATAGAACATAGGAAAATGGGTTGGAATTTTAATTTAATTTGAAATGGGGGTATGGTGGACCTATTTTTCTTTATTTCATTAGGGAATGAGATCCACACAATGAATTGACTTACAACCCTTAGGTGAGTCAACTCAATGAGGGAATCTACTATTTTCCTTACGATTGTGGATGAGGGTTGTTGACTGAACAAGAAAACTAAGAGAGGGGTAAATTAGTTGTACCAAATTAGAACATCAAAACCCTCAATAATAATTAGATCCACATGCAATTATTAAACAATCCTTAATATTTTATAATTTTTAAACATGAAAAGAAGATAAAAAAATTTAAAAAACCTAACACCAAATACAAGAGAACACCATATTTACATGGAAAAACCTATGAGGGAAAAACCACGGTGAGGATTAGCTCACAGTATAAGTAGTTGAAAAACTAGTACAAGGAGGCTCACTTCTAAAATAGGACACACTGTCCAGAAAGGCTCACAACCCAAGCTCATTGCTAGTATAGAAAGAAGAAAGAAGATGGAATGTTACATAGAGAAAAATATCTCAATACAACAAAGAATCCACCACAACTGCTCCAACAACACTAGTAGCCTTCAAGAATCAAGATACCTTATCTCACTACATTTGGAAACCTTTCATTATAGCTCATACTACAATTTACACTTCTACACTTAATTTCTCACCACCATGCTCAACTCTACTCCAAAATTCATCTTGCATCAATTCACCTTGCATTTATACCATCTACAATTTTAAAAACATCTTCAAGTCAGCTACACTCACCTTATTCTTTAAAAATTCTAATTATGTTGGCACTAAGAATTCTCACCATGGATAAGAACAAAAATAACACCAAAAAAAATCTTAACTGGGACCTAAATCAACTCTCACATGCCACGCTACATCTTCATTAATTCTTGAACATCTTTGAATGTAGTCTAAACACTAGGTTTGTCGTTACTTGTGCAAACGCCATTAAACATTAAATTTAACTCTTCCTCAAATGCAAAGATGGCTTTTGAACCACATACCATGCTTGATTATGATTTACAGTATTCCACTATCCTCTTAAAATCCATCAAAATCCTTGGTGTAGTCATAGTAGGAGGGTTCTAGAAGGAACATTCCAAATCATAGAACAATGAGTCAACACAACAAAAATAACATTGCAACTTGATATGTGAACATGAAATCTCATTAAATTGATAAGCTTACATGGAACATAGGCCTCAAGGGAAAATATCCATGGCTGACAAGCTTGTCACAAAGGATATAAACAATACAACTAGCCAACAAGCCTTATTACATGCCCCCGAAGTGTTTATGTGAAAATGTAATGATCCTAAAACATATAACTTAAATTGGAATTGAAATAAATGTCTCTTAAATGATTATAAAATACTTATAAATATACTCCTAAAGGTCCAATATAGGATTGCATAAGCCACAATGGTTAATAACTTGATGAGTGCTTGAATATGAATGTCGGTCACAAAATATGAAGAGATAATTCCACGCAAAATGATATGACTTGTGAATCTTGAAGATAGGTCCCAATGAACCCAAGATTCTTGTAAAGTGTTCCATTAAGATCCAAATGATTTAAAATAGGTCCACACTAAGAAATATGGACCTGATCAACCCCAAATGCTCTGAGTGGTAATCAAAATGAAATTATAAGAGCAATAACTTATGGTAGATAAATGCAAATGATGTGAAATATTGATATGTGATAGATATCAATGAGTAGATATTATATCCTACTTTGTGAGATGAGAAATAATGATGTGGAACAATGGGGAATGGACTATTGAAACCGCTACTAAATGTAATGTAAGAAAATAACTATTTTTGGTTGATACATGATTGTTTTACAACTAGGAATTCCCCTACATTAGACACCCGGGTTTAGAAGAAAAGTGAGTCCCTTAATTTCCAAGGCTAAGAGGAAAATCAAGATGGTTCACCTCAACCTAAGAAATTGATGATAAATCCTCCACTAGTTTTTCTTTCCACCTCACAAGATATTATTTGTACTTCTTGTGTAGGTAGTGGTATTTCCAATTCTGGTATCCAAAATATACTAAGTCCCCTCTAGTTCTTGATGTGGTAACTTTTCATTCAAATCTACTTCATCACTAATAACACTTGACTATCCTTCATGAAACTCATATATGTCTACAATATTGAAAATAGGTGATATACCTAATGTCTTTGGTAACTCCATTTCATATGCATTTCTAGAATCAAACTTCCTAAGTATCCTACATGGTCCAAACTTCCCCATTTTTAACTTATTGTATGTACAAATTGGAAATCTCTCCTTCCTCAAATATACCATTACTTCATCTCCAACAACAAAATCCTTGTCTCCAATGCTCATCTTCTTTTTTATTATACTAATTGTTCATTTTCTCTAAATTCTTCCAAAACTAACTATGCAATGTCTCCATAAAATTTGCAAACTCCTCTACTTTTGCACTCCTTTTTATTCTCCCTATTGATGTCCCTTAACTCTATAACTCCTCTAAGATTTCCTCTAATAATAGTATGAGATGGTATCTTCCCCAAGTACTCTAGTTCATTGAATTATTGTATGCAAAATCTTATTGTGGTAAAACTACATCCCAACTTCTTTCCTTATCTCCAACTAAACATCTCAACAAATTAGCCAAACTTTTGTTCACTACCTTTTTTTTCCATCTATTAGTGGGTGATATGCTAAACTTAACTTCAAATCTACCTTAATCTTCTTCCATAATTTCCTCCAAAAGTATCCAATGAATTTGGTGTCTATGTCTAAAACAATACTCTTAGGTAATCCATGCAACCTCACAATCTCCTTGAAAAATAAGTTAGCAATGTGCACAACATCAATACTCTTTTTACAAGTAATAAAGTGTGTCATTTTAGAATTTTTTTCCACTACTACCATAATAGAATCATAACTTCTCTATGTTCTTGGAAATTCCAAAATGAAATCCATGCTTAAATCATTCCACATTCTCTTTAGTACTATCAAAGGCTTATATAATACAGTATTTTGACTACTCCCTTTTGCAACTTGACAAATTATGCAAATTTGAGAAAACTTCCTTCCATCCTTATATATATGTGACCAAAAATAACGTTCACTCACCAAAACTACTATCTTATCTATTCCAGAATTTCCTACTAAATCTCCACTATCTTTTTCCTTGATCAAATTCTGCCTCATTGAACTCCTTGGTATACACAATTGTTTTCCTTTGAATAACATAACTTCTTGAATAAAATAATCCAACCATTGGATTTGGTCTATCACTACTAGTTCCTTACATGCTCTCCATGCTTCACTAAAATTTACATCACCCACATTCATATACTTCAATTCATCAAATCCCAATGCTTTCACTCTCATCTTTGTCATCAATTTCCCCCTTCTACTCAATGCATCATCAATTTTTTTTGACTTGCCACTCCTATGCTTCAACATAATGTATAACTCTGCAAGAACTCAATCCACCTCATATGTCTATGATTCAACTTTCCTTGACTATTTAGATACTGCAAAGCTTGATGGTCTATATACAACACAAAATCATTAATAAGAAAATAGTGTCTCCACTTCTTTAAAGCTTGAATTATGGCATGGAATTCTTGATCATAAACTAAGTACCTTCTTCTAAAATCATTCAAGTTATCACTAAAATAAGCTATAGGTATTCCTTCTTGACTCTATATCTCCAATAAAATTTCCACTTGCATCACAATAAATTTGAAATACTTTGTCAAAATTTAGTAATGGTAATACTATTTGCTTTATCACTTTTTGCTTCAACAGTTCAAAAATCCTTGTGCTCTGGATGTCCATGTAAAGTATTTCTTGTCTCCTTTTTTTTTTATATTGGGGTGCAAACACTACTGAAACATATGATAAAATTCTAGTCAAAACTAGATAATCCATGGAATGATCTTACTTGTCTAATATTTATTAGTGTAGTCCAATCTAAAATGTTCTTCACTTTCTCTAGATCCATCTTCAATTATTTAGTAGAAGTAACAAATCCCAATTATATACCAATGAGATTCATAAAACTACACTTGTTGACATTAATCAACATCTTCTCTTCTCTCAACCTCTACAATGCTTGTTATATGTGCCACAAATTCTCTTCTCTAGTCTTACTAAAATTATTATATCAACCAAGTAAATGATGAAAAACTTACCCAAGAATTTCTTCAACACCTCATTCATCAATCTCATGAAATTTCTCAATATGTTGGTCAATCCAAAAGGTATCACTGACCACTCATATAGTCCTTCATTAGTCTTAAATATAGTCTTCCCTTCATCTCCTTCTCTAATTTTGGTATGATGATATCCACTCTTGAGATCAATCTTTGTAAAATACTTTTCTACACTCAAACAATTCATAACATTTGTCATCCATCCTTGGAAATGAGAATTGGTACTTGATAGGTATCTTATTGATTTATCTTGAATTTTTACACATTCTCCACTCTCCATCTTTCTTAGGTGCAAGTACAATAGGTACCACATATGAGCTCCAACTTTCTCTGATCAATCATTTCCTCAATAATATTTGTAATATCTAGTCCAATTCTACATTTTGTGTTGGTGTCATTCTATTTGCTACTTTATTTGGAAAAATTTCTCCCAGTATGAGATATATATGATGAGTGATACTATGGATTGGCAGTAAACCATCTGGTACATTCTCTGACATTATATCCTCATATTTTGTTAGTAGTTTTTCAATTTCATTTTGTGGTCAATCTTCACTCTTTGATGTTTCTAGATTTCCACCTTTCTTTGGAATCAATGCAAAATGCATGTTCTCATGCCTCAATCAATCTAGAAATTTCCTTCCATCTACCAAACATAGTTTGGCATTGCTAAAAAATTTAGTCTTCTCCTCTTCCTCCAAAGGTATCAACTTGATTCTCTTTCCATTTGATGTCATCGTATAATTATTTCTTCTTCCATCATGAATTTTTTTCTTATCAATTGTCATGGTCTTCCTAATAGTAAATGGCACGCATCAATAGGCATAATGTCACACAAAAATTCACCCCTATATGACCCAATATGAAATTTCACCAAACATTGTTCATTCACTAATATCTTATGCTCATCTTGAATTCATGCCATCTTATAGGGGTTTGGATGTTGCAATATCTTCAAATTCAACTTGGTAACCATCTATTTTGAAAATATATTATCAACACTACCACTATCAATGATAACTTTACATACCTTTCCTCTAGACTTACATTTGGTTCGTAATAAAATTTTCCTCTATGGTGGTTCTTCAATCACTTCTTCATGAATTAAAGCTCTCCTCATCACCAATAATTCACCTTTCTCGAGTTTCCCAACTAAATCAAGGGATCCAACATGTTCTTCATTCACATATGTTTTTCTTTTGATATTCTTAGGTTTCTTTTCTGTACTTGGGCATGTGCAGGATCATGGTATGCCAAACAGGCCCTTAAGTGGCAAAAAATTCAGAAAAATCAGTGTTAGGCAACTTGACGTAAATATTTGAATAAGTTATCTATATTATTTCAAAAATATGTAAGAATAGAATTTGTAGAAAATTGAATGTAGTTTCTAAAATACTAGGTTTATTTAAAAATAAATAAAATCTATTTGAAAATTTGAAATTTCAATGCAAGAGTACTTAAATTTCGTGAAAAATAAGAAGTAGGTGTCCGTCTCTAATCACCCTAACCATAATAAAATGATAATATTTTTGTAATATTTTATATATAAGTAGAGGACTCATGTCCTGATGTGATGCATATTTTTTTTGTAATTTTTTCCAATTAAATAATTAATTATGAATTTTTTATTACAACTTTTAGAAAAATATAAAAACTTGTCTGTCTAATTACATACTTGGTCAAAATTCATGAAATTTAATTTTTATTTTTTTAATCCTATAGTATGTAAAGCATAGAATGTGACCATGTTTTGGATTCAAAAAATATGATACCGCTTTAAAGTTATAGATGTTTTTCAATCAGCCTATCTATCAGGACTTTAGTCGTAATTCTAATAGAAAATGAATAATAATTATTTATTAAATTCAAATTAAATCATAATTTATATTTTTGGAAAGATGAGAATCTCCTCTAAAAACCCTTTCCGTTTCATTAATTTTGGGTGAAAAAAAAGTCGTCAGCCACATACCCTACAAATATTGCCACTTTTTGGCATACCATGATCCTGCACATACCCACTTCCTTGATGACACTCAAATGCTTTATGTCCTTTGCCTCTACACTTGAAACAAGTTCCTCTCAATGGTCTTCTTTTAGATCTTCCTTCATCTCTCTAGAATCCATCATTGTAGTAATAATTATGGTCTCCTTTCGTTATTGTGGTAGGAATTTATATCTTCTCTCCCTAAGTGGTATTATTTAGCATCTTTTTCTTTGCTCTGATAGGGTTTTGGATCTTTGTCCTACTCCACATAGGGTCTTCTTTCTCTGGATTGGGGTTCATTATTTTGGAATCTTCCTCTTGCACTCATTCTCCTTTTATAAAATTTCTTATATAACTTCTCTTCCACTTTTCATGTGAATTGATATGATTATTCAATGGATGTCATCTTTACTAGGCTCCATTCTTCCTGAATTTTTTTCTCATTCCATTGATATATCCTACAACCTTCTCTTTAGTTGCTTTCTTATGACTGGTCCTAATTATAATTTTGTAGAATTCTTTAGTGTACTCCTTCATAGATCTTTCTTTTTTTCTAAGGTTTTTTAATCTCTTCAACAATTCTAGTTTATAATCTATTAGTGGGTATGTGCAAGATCATCATAGAGAAAATAGGCCCTTACGTGGCTAAAAAATTTAGAAAAATTGGAGCTAGGAAACTTGATGTAAAAATTTGAATATAAGTTATCTATATTATTTCAAAAATATGTAAGAATAGAATTTGTAGCAAATTGAATGTAGTTTCTAAACTACTAGGTTTATTTTAAAAAAAAAACTATTTGGTAAAAATTTGAAATTTCAATGTAGTAGTACTTAAATTCAAGGAAAAATAAGAAGTGGGTGTCTATTTGACCACTTAACCACACAATAAAATGATAATTATTTTTATAATATTTTAGATATAAGTAGAGGCTCATGTCCTAATGTGATGCATATTTTTTGTAATTTTTTTCCAAGTAAATAATTAATTATGATTTTTTATTACAATTTTTAAAAAATATTAAAACCTGTATGTCTGACCACCTTAACTTGGTCAAAAATTCATGATTTTTTTTTAATCCTATAGTATTGAAAGCATAGAATGTGACACATGTTTTGTATTCAAAAAATGTGATACCGTTTGAAATCTATAGATGTTTTTCAATTAGCCTATCAATCAAGACTTTAGTCATAATTCAAATAGAAAATGAATAATAATTATTTATTAAATTCAAAGTAAATAATAATTTATATTGGTGGAAAGATGAGAATCTTCTTTAAAAACCCATTTTTGTTTCATCAATTTTGGGTAAGAAAAATGTTGTCAGCCACATACCCTACACATACCCATCATATCACCACTTTTTTGGCCCATCATGATCCTACACATACCCTAGTGTGAATTGTTTCTTCAACATTGACACCATTATAACCCATTTGATCTTTCTTTCTTTACCTCTTCTATTTCGATCTACTTGATATTTCCACCATAATAAAGCATGACCTTTCAACTTTGTTTTGAAAATCTAGCTCTTTTCAAATCTTCAATTTCTTCATATTTGAACTATTCTTCGATTTCAATGATCCAATCAATCAACTCTTCAAGATTCAAATTTATTGAATAATTTTGAATTTCAACTCTAGGTTGTTTACTAGTTTTTGAGATCACTTTCAATATTTTTACTTGATCTAATTCTCCTTCTTTTTCATCTAGAGTTTCTACAAATTGATTTGCATGTTCTCCTTCATTGTCACTTTCATCATTCTACCTATGGTTTAGGCCTCACCTTCAATCTTATTCAATAGAATCTAACCTAACTCATACCTAACACATCATCTCCAACATCTCACCCATTCTTCTAGCAACATTTTTCATAGTAGGCACTCTCCTTGATGGCATATCTCCCCTCAAATTGGCGATTTGGCTACAAGGGTTTCAACTACCTCACAATCGGTGATTGGTTGAAAAAAATGCATTATTCCTTTGTTTGGAAATATTTTCACCTCAAGGAATTCCTTCAAGAATCAAAAAATTTCTCTGATACCACTTGGTGTAGTCATACCTAGGAGCGTTCCAAAAGAAACAGTCCAAACCATGCAGCAATGAGTCAACACAATAGAAGTAACACTGCAACTTGATATGTGAACATGGAATATCATTGAATTGATAAGCTTACATATAGCATAGGTGTCAAGGGAAAATATCCAAGGCTCCTAGACCTACCACTAGGGATTTCAACAATACAACTGGCTAATAGGCCTTATTACATACCTCCAAAGGGTTTATATGATATTGTAATGATCTTAGAACATCTAACATAGAATTGAACTAAATTGAATGTCTCCTAAATGATTACAAAGTGATTAGAAATATGCTCCTCAAGCTCCAATATAGGCCTACATTGACCACAAGGGTTAATAATGTAATGAATGCTCAAATATGAATGTTGGCCACAAAAAATGAAGAGATAATTCCACACGAAAAGATATGACTTGTGAATCTCAAAGATAGGTCCCAATGAACCCAAGATGCTTGTAAAGTGTTCCATTAAGCTCCACATGATCTGGATCTAGTCCACACTAAGAAATATTGACCCAGTCAACCCCAAATGCTCTAACTAGTAATCATAGTGAAATTCTATGAGTGATAACTTTGAACAGACAAATGCAAATGATGTGAAATTTGGATATGTGAGAGATGTCAATGTGTAGATGCTATATATATTTCTCTACAAGCTAAGAAATAATGATGTGAAACAATGTGGAATGAACTATGGTATGTGTAGGATCATGATGGGCCAAAAAGTGGTGATATGTAAGTGATATGATGGCCCATGTGGCTAGCGACTTTTTTTTACCCAAAATCAATGAAACAAAAAGGGTTTTTAAAGGAGATTCTTAGCTTTCCACCAATATAAATTATGCTTTACTTTAAATTTAATAAATAATTATTATACATTTCTATTTGAATTATGACTTAAGTCCTAATTGATATGTTGATTGAAAAACATGTATAGCTTTTAAATGGTATCAATTTTTTTGAATCTAGAACATGTCACACTCCCTATGCTTCACATACTATAGATTAAAAATTAATTTCAAGAAGTTTTGGAATTGCTAAGGTCAAGTAGACATACCTAGCTTTTTATATTTTAAAAAATTTGTAAATAAAAATTCACTAGAAAAAAAAAATTACAAAAAAAATATGCATCACATCGAGACATGAGTCTCTACTTACATCTAAAACTAAAAAGTATTATCATTTGTTGTGGTTAGGTCAAACAAACACCTACTTATTTTTCCTTGAATTTAAGTACCAATGTGATTGAAATTTCAAATAATTAAATAGATTTATTTTTAAAAAAAAACCTAGTACTTTAGAAAATAAATTAATTTTTTTGCAAATTCTATTCTTATATATATTTTTGAAATAATATAGATAACTTATTAAAATTTTTACATCAAGTTGCCTAACTCTGATTTTTCTAAATTTTTTGCCACATAAGGGCCTTTTTTTCCATGATGATCCTATACATACCCACCATAGAATCTAATATTTAATTAAATGCTAGAAAGGAACTATTTTTGGTTGATAGAGGATTGATTTACAACCATTGATGCTCCTAAATCACTCCTTCACAAAAAATCACACCTTCAAAAAATACACAACTTGTACATTCAAACTACACTGCCAAATACTGCAACTATAAAGTCTAACTTCCAGAGTACCAAACCAAAAATCCTCTTGAAATATGCAAGAGATCAACATCATGAATATACCTTCAGAATCACAAGACCTGAAGAAAAAATGCATAGAAATGTAGAGAAAATTCATTTCTCCCAGACACCTCTGTAAGTAGCACTCCAAAACTAGATCACACTTTGTTGAACAGGTATGTGTATGATCATCATGGAAAAAACTAGCCCTTAAGTGGCAAAAAAATTAGAAAAATTAGAGTTAAAGGAAACTTGATATAAAAATTTGAATAAGTTATCTATATTATTTCAAAAATATGTAAGAATAGAATCTATAGCAAATTGAATGTAGTTTCTAAACTACTAGATTTGTTTAAAAAAAAATCTATTTGGTGAAAACTTGAAATTTCAATGCAGTAGTACTTAAATTTCAGGGAAAAAATAAGAAGTAGGTGTATGTCTGACCACCCTAACCACAATAAAATGATAATATTTTTTTATAAGATTTTAGATATAAGTAGAGGACTCATGTCCTGATGTGATCCATATTCTTTTGTAATTTTTTTCCAAGTAAATAATTAATTATAATGAATTTTTTATTACAACTTTTAAAAAATAAAAAAACTCGTATGTTTGACCACCTTAACTTGGTCGAAAATTCATGAAATTCATTTTTTCTTTATTTAATCCTATATTATACAAAGCATAGAATGTGACACATGTTTTGGATTCAAAAATTGTGATATTGTTTGGAAGCTATAGATGTTTTTCAATCAGCCTATCAATTCATAAATTAGTCATAATTCAAATAGAAAATGAATAATAATTACTTATTAAATTCAAAGTAAAGCATAATTTATATTGGTGGAAATTTGAGAATATCCTTTAAAAACCCTTTTCGTTTCATCAATTTTGGGTGAAAAAAATTCATCAGCCACATATCCATCATATTGCCACTTTTTGGCCCATCATGATCCTGCACATACCCAAACATAACTTCCTCTGTACATTGATCTAGAAGTTGAAATTATGGATATAGAAACTTTGAACACCTCTAACCAACATACCTAAACCACATAAGAATATCTTACACTCAAAAGAAATGCAAAGAAAAAGTAGAAAAACTCTACAATCTAGAATACCTATGTAACACTTTGTTTCCTTATTTTATCAACTTTCTTAATATCCTCGACATCTAAACCATAAATAGAAGCTTATCAAAGAAAAAATAGAGGTTAAAATCAACAACTTAACTAATGAAATCACAATGAAACTAATCAAAGAAAAAATATCTTCTTAACCAGTTTGCTACTATCATCAATCACAACACAAGCTTGTTGACATTGATGACAACACCTTCATACTTGCAACGATCTCCCCCTTTGTAATTGATGGAAACACAAGATGTGAAAAACTATCAAATATATCAATAGCCCTGCACATACTTATTTCCTTTTCTCTTTTCTCCCCCTTGCACAACTACTAATTACACTCTCTTTGATACTTGCATTTTTCACATGACTTCTCTTTCTCTCACATGACTTCTCTTACTCTCCCCCTTTGACATCAATGGAGAAGGATAAGGTATTTTTCATTATTATCCCACTTTGACATAGAATTAAGATACTTACAACTACTCTAAACACTCCCCCTTTGGAGTACACACCAATCAACTCAACAACCTCTGCATCATGAAATCATGAATTTCATACTACAACAATGTCACTACCTACTCCCCCTGAGAGGTAGTCACCAACATCACTCCAAATAGAAAATTAATCGATAGATACACTAGAATAATGCATCTCCATATGCATCTATTTCAAAGGAGGGGAAATAACCCTCAACTTCTCTTGGAGATACTCAAAATTATCCTTAGGAAGAGCCCTAGTAAATATGTTAGCAATTTGATACTTTGTAGATAAAAGTGATTCCTAATTGATACATGCTTTTTTCTTGAATACATGACTATATATTCTTTGAAATTTTGATTGCACTTTTATTATCATAAAAGGTAGATATAGGGTCATCATACACTACTCTGATATCTTTCAATGTTTTCCTCATCCATAATACCTATGTACAACAAAATTTTGCTGCAATATATTCAACCTCTATAGTAGATAAAGAAATAGAAACTAGTCTCTTTCTAAGCTATGATGCCAATTTACATCTGAGAAAGAATTCACCACTACTAGTACTTTTCTTATCATCAACACAACCATCCCAATTTGCATCTATGTAAGCACTCAATGTGAAGTTAGTATCCTTAGGATACCACAAGTGCCTTTCAAATATCTAAATATCCTCTTCACTACTACAACATGTGTCTCTTTAGGATCTTCTTGAAATCTAGCCTCAAGAAAAATTGCATGCATGATATCTGGTCTAGTAGAAGTTAGGTGGAACAATCCACCAATCATAGATCTATACTTGCTTTAATTAGCATTATGGGATTCATCATCCTTATTCAATTTGCAACTAGTAACCATAGGAGTACATAATACTTTGGATTCATCCATTCCAAAATTATTCAACATATTTTTAGCATACTTTGATTGTGAAATTAATATGGGTGATCCCATAATACTGGTTTACAATTTTTGGCCAAACTAGACACTAAACTGATTTTTTCTAACTAAATCTTTACTTTTGGGCACCTATACTAGCTAAACCGTGAGGAATTTGAAGATGATGCAAACGAGTGATTTGTGAAATTTTGTTTCTAGATTCTAAATATATTATTTTCAAAAAAATTGGAATCAAATTGCACTTCTTTTTCCATCTTCTCTGAAAATTATTTTTTTCAGTAAACATCATTTTAAAGGAATGATGCTCACCGTATACAACATAAATTTTTCCATGAAGGATAAAATTCTAAATTTTTTGAATTTAGATTTATAACTACAATATATAGCACTTTCGTTTAGTTTCATAGTGTTTTATTGAATATTTTTTCCTTAATCAAGTTTCAAAGTCAAACCAATTAAAATTCAGACATAGGTCAACTGTATACAAAACTTTTTTTTATGTATTGAAATTCAATTTATTCTTTTAGTTGGATCAAGGACTTGAATATCTAGTGCATTGATATTTTTCAATTTTTTTGATAATCTGTTATTTTTCCACATGTACAAAACAAAGAGCTTGATTTTCGGTGAAAAACCTACATTCACAAGAAATTAAAAAAATATATAATAATAAAATTAAATTTATTTAAAATTACACTTTTTGGGAAGCTTATAATAAGGAATACATTCCTACAAAAAAACTAAAATTAAATGAATTCATTTGATCCCCTAAAAGGTAAGGCAGAAGTGGTTTTTTATCAACATTTTGATAGCTTTAAAGGAGACTCCATTATAGGTATGGTTTAAAACTAGCCAGGTTCTATCCAAGGTGGTTTGATCTAAGATGGTTAAATCAAACCCTCTTCAATTATAATCCTTAAAATGGAACTTTTCAATCCTTAAATCATTATATTTTCTAAAAATATGTGATTTTAGCAAAAAATAGGATCTCCCAGAAATCGTAAACCAATATTGTGGATCACCCATATACCTTTATCTATTTGATTAATTTTTAGCCCAAGGATGAAATTAATCTCGCCAAACATAGACATCTCAAACTCTTTTTTCATCTCTTCA
>VDFB02371522.1:0-68893 GCA_007258455.2 Sequoia sempervirens
TTTAATATAATTTTTAATTTTTTAATTTTAATTTTTCATTATTGATTTGTGACATGTATTTTTTATACCATGTTAGGTTGTCAAAACTCAATTTGCATCTCACAAAATCGTCTTAAGACAACTTGTGAAGGTGCAAGAGGCCTTGAGTTCTATGGTCATCAATAGCCTGTGGAGTGTATTGAGGCAATCAAGCACAAAAAGAGCCCAAAAAGTAAAAGCATTGATCGTAGATGATGAGGGGTGGGCTCATGTGGAATATGTTTTGAATTTCACCGAGCCCATCATGAGCATGACTAGGTATGTTGATATTGATCGCCCATGTTTGGGTGAAATTTATGATGGCATGGATTCCATGGTGGAGAATATAAGATCAATAATAGATGCCAAGGAGCATGACCCAATGAAAACATTTTTCAAAATTGTGCAAAAGATTATTGTTGACCGTTGGAACAAGATGACCACCCCTTTACATCTCTTAGCATTTGCTTTGTCACCAAAGTATTATAGCAAAGATGTATTGTCATTGCCGAGGAGGGTGTCACCATATAGAGATGGGGAGGTTGCTGCTGGCTATAAGACTGCATTTAGAAAGATATTTTCAAATGAAGATATCCAAAGTATTATCTTGAGTGAGTTTGGCCAATTCATATCTTCAAAACATCGTGATCTTTCTGCTCTTCTAAACAAATATAGGAAAAATGTTGATGAGTGGTGGTATCTACATGGTCAAGGCTCAAATTACTTGCAGCCTCTTGCAATTAAAATGCTTTCCCAAGTATGTATCTTTTTCTATGCTCCATGGGGACGCGTCCCCTAGCTCTATACCCCCGTTCCCATACCGAAAACGGTACAGAGACATGGGGACGGCCAGGAAACGTCCCCTACCCAATTTGTTGTTGATTCTCATGTTAAACTTAATTTTTTGTCGATTCTCATGTGAAATTTAAATCTTCAAATCTCAAATCAAGTCTAATGCTATGTATTAAGCTTCTACAAAGTCTATGATGCATTCTTTATCAATGTTAAATGTTATGCTATGAACATTTGATATTTCTCTATATTTTAAAAATTTCCCTATTTTTTTATTAGTCATCCCCTATAGTCCCCTAAAAAATGGCCGAAAAGTACCCCCTTACTGGAAACACGTCCCACTGTCCCTTGTCGTCCCGTCCCCGAAACTCCATGGAGCATAGAGATTCTTTTTATTTATTTTTTTGTTTTTCATTCGATGCTATTATGTGATATATTATCAGCAAGTAAAATTAAATACTAAATGTTGTATGCAAACTCAACAGGTTGGAAGTTCTTCAGCTGAGTGGAATTGGAGTACATACTCCTTCATCCACTTGGTCAAGCGCAACCGTTTAGGTGCCAAAAAAGTAGAGAATTTGGTCTATATACACTCCAACCTTCATCTCTTGTCACATAAGAAACCTAAATACAATGAGGTTGTGACAAAGAATTGGGATCTAACCCCTAAGTGTGCTGATTTAGATGCTACAGTTGCACAAATTGTCTTAGCTTCTATAGATGAGGCAACTGCAGTACTTGGCACACCTAGTGGGAGTGGCAATCCAATTGATTGTGGTTCAAATGAAATTGAACCAAGTGTTGACCAGGAACTTGATGCTTTTGATGAAGACGAATATGAAGACTACTAAATATTGATTGTAATTTGAATTTTCATTGTGTAATGACATTTTGAGACTTGAGTATTTAAATTTTTGCAAATTATGAATATGATTATATGGGGTATTTAAATATTCTATTTATTGGCAATTATGTTTGTCTTATGAGTATCATTGTTCTTATAAGTAAATTTATAATTTTGAATATATATATGTGTGTGTGTGTGTTCTCATACCTGTGCGCAAGGAAAAAAATTGTCGTACCATTGTATCGGTACCCGTATTTGAACCTGTACCCAAACCGGCAACTTAGTTAATGTATGGGCCGACCCCTCTTATAGTGGCCCCCAATTTGCAAATTAAAAATAATAAATAAATCAATATATGGGCCGACCCAAGTCTAGTACCCAAAAAGAAAAAAGGAAATTTAAATAAATTTATTTTTTATATAGGGGCCGACCCCTTATGGAGCACCCAAGTTTGGTATTAAAAGGTGCTCTAAAAAGGTGTAAAACAATGAAGTGTTGTCTCCTTTGTCAAGTATTGTATCCTTTCAAATGGTTGCCTATCTTGGAGAAGATATAAGAGAAGTTTTTCGAATGTGGAGAAGGATGAGTGTGGAAGATAAATTGATAAATCATATATACACCAGCAGATTTGTGTGGAGAAAATAATTGAAGATTATTCAAACACAGATTTTTGGAGGATTATCAAGTAGAACAATACTTTGTCTATCAAGATGTCGGTGCCTCATATTGAGGTCGGTGCCTCATATTGAAAGAGATTGGTATCTCTTATTGAGTTGGTGCTCAAGTGTCGAGGATTGGTGTCTCCAGTAGGTTGGTGCTTACAAAGTTTGTAAGAGAGTTTTATATAAGCAATATTTTTCCATGGTTTTCTCCCGAAATGGTTTCCACATAAATCTTGTGTTCCTCTTGCATTCTTATTTGTTGATGTTGTGTATTTAAAGTTATTGTGGTTGTTAGTTTGAAAAAGTAAAAGATAATCTCATACTGATTCACCTCCACCCCCCTCGCCTCTCCCCCCTCTTAGTATAAGCTTGTGCTCATCAAAGTGGATAAAAGAATTACCTCAGTCATCTTTGACAATGTTTGAAGTGACAAATCAGACAAGAACATGAGCCTAAGAAATCCATTCAGTCACTTGAGTGACATAAAAGTCACAGAAGTGTACCTAACAGTCCTTCAAGTGATAGATGTACCTGAAATGGGTGCCTGGAGCAGGTGAATTGAGAGTTTAAGTGACATAATGTAGTATACAACCCCCAAATTTTTTTCCTCTTTGTACCCTTGCTGTTATAGTTTTCTCAGTATAAGATACAAATGATAGATACATAGAACAGAAAACAACAAGAGTCTTTCTTGAAATAAGATTCTATCAACAATGAACTTGCAGCTTGAAACTCAAGTAACTAACAGAATATTTCTTCTTTCAATACACAGATATCAAATAACTGTTTGGTCCAGCATTACAATGATTTAACAACAGATTGGAAAGCATAATCAGACCTCAATAAGAAGTATGACAGCAGTATAAATCCTCCAAAAAGGCATCGAACTGATTTCAAGTTGAGGTCCTAAACTTCATGCTTCAAGCAGCCCAAACGCTGTAAGTGCAGTCTTCAATAACCAGCAACATGCACCATTCAAGGCAGATTTCCAACTGAAAATAGTAAATACCCTTCCACAAAGAGAGTCCTTTCCTCAAAGTTCAACCTGCTCTATAAATTCAAAACCTCCACTAAAAAATGCAAACCAAAGCTAGTTTTGATTGCCATGAGAAAAGACATCATTCAAGCCAATACCCATATTGAATCCTCATTTCATTTCTGAGCTATGAGCAGATATATGAGTTCAGGTCAATTAAAGAAGTGCTCAGAAATGGTTTGAAAACACACCAAAAACCTCATAAAATCGAACCAAACAGAAAGCAAACAATCCACACCAAAATCTCCTCAAAGAATTGAAAAAAACTTCTTTTTTCAATCCCCAAATTTGAACTCTATGAAGCTCTATATGATTCCTGTTGTAGAATCACTCACTATCTGATTAGGGAGGATATTTCACCACCGAAACCAGCCCAAGCGAAGAGGGTTTTCGTCCTTAGTTCGCAGCCCAAGCACTATGGAAGAAATCCAGTAGCATTTCATTAAGTTGCCAAAGTAAAGATATCAGAATGAGAGCCAAGATGAGAATATAAAGAACTAGGGTGATGGACTTCAAACTTTTCTTAATTCCACCCTAGAAACCAACACCCTTCTCCTTTTTTAAATATTAAATATTTTAAAATGTCTCTTCTCCCTTCCCTAGGCATCCATACATGAGGTGGAATATAATATTAATTAATCTTTTAAAACAACTTAAAGTTGTTCGACTAGGCACAAGGTACCTTTTGAATGACCACTTTTCCCTTCCACTAAGTTTATAATGTAACTTTATAAAATAACTTAAGTGACTGAATTAAACAAATATCAAATACTGCAACCTTAGGCTCTCCAAAAATCAACTGAGAAATAATACTGCTGCGTGTAAACTGGCCTGGGACCAAGTCCCCCAAAGATGACTTACTATAAATAGCACTGCTAAAAATAGTAAGTATATACCAAATGCCAAAGCTGAGCGAAATTGAAGACCATAGAGGAACACTGTGACCAACTGAAGATTGCAACATCATAAACCAGCCACTGCTATAAATAGAAACCCCTATGAAACCCACAACAATGAACTGCTAAAAATAGCACTTACTATAAATAGCATACTGCTAAAAATAGTGACTCCAAATGCATTTTGAGCACAAATTGGGCAGCCGTCGCAACTTACTAAAAATAGTAAGTTCGAAAAAGGTTGTTAGATGCACATGCATGTCATACCATTGCGAAGCTCTCTAAAAACCCAGAAAGAATCCAGAAACCAATCCTGCATGCAAACTCCTGATTGAAATACATGTCACATCCCTTTGAAGCTCTTTGAAAACCCAGAACGAATCCATAAACCAAACTGCAAAACTCCTACATGCAAACCCTTGAATCCACAAAAGAGACCTCCAAATAGCTGGAAACCCTAACTCTGCCTCTGACCTGCCTACGGGTATCCGAAAATAGGCCAACAGTCATTGGGAAGTGTAGTGCTAAAAATGAGGACATTACACATAACTAGCAAAAGTGCATGCCTATGCTGGTGTTGTCATCAGTTGAGTAACAGAAGGGCATCAATTAATTGTCTAGAGTGAGTTTTAGTGGCAACAATGAAGTCAAGCTTGCCTATGTGTGTTTGAAGGTGAGTTAAATGGCAAAAAGGTTATAGAGGCACGCCTAAAGATGAACTCAGACCTTTGAGTGGCAGATGTGGGTGACAGGTGCACTTGGAGAAGATCGGAGGCAGTTAACTGACAGAGATGGTTGTTGGGCATGCCTAGAAGGGTTTTAATCTCATCCAAGTGGAAGCAAGACCAAAAACTGGTACCTGGGTGTTGCAAGCATCATATAAGTGACAAACATGACTAAAAAGGCATCTAGTGTGAGTCAAAGTAGCAGAGACGTCTCAGTATAGGTGCCCAAGTCTGCTTTCACTGATTTTTAAGTGCCATGAAGAACTTGGGTCTGATTTGATCAGACAAAGTGACTGCAGCAGTGAAGAGATGTTTCAGTAGGTTTCCAGCCTATGGCAGCATAGGCAGTGTTTCAATCTCCTATGGCAGTTAAAAAACCATTTTTCAGTTGCCTAAGATGACAGATCTTCATGTAAGTATGGTGACAGCCTAGAGTTAGACAGCTTCACAATATCTCTGATGTCACACATGCTTCAGCAGCAAGACAGCCCAGGCATTGAGTTTTGTTCTCAGAACATTATATCCTTTGATTAATGAAGCAAAGTAGTGGTGAGACCAGCATGAGCAACATTGGTGACAATTTTGCACCAGATAGGGTTGGTTGATCTAAAATAGCCATTAAACTTCAGTTTTGAGGAGGACACCTTAGCTTTGACAAGTGTTACTTTTCAGTGTTCTAGAGAAGGAATGAACAAACGACTCTTCAAGTTCATTCATTACAGGTTTGAAGGAGAATTTCCTGTGTGTCTATGTTTGGCTTCACCAAGTCTTGTCACTAGGGTCTGATCATACCTACATTCAAAGGATTCAGTCACCATGTCAGTATCAACAAAACCCTAGGACAATGGTTTTCCAGTTGGTGAGATGGATGAATGATGATTAGGGTTTCAATACTTGTCGACGTATTCACTAGTTTTAGAACAAAAAGTTGCATCAGGATCTAAGAAGGCATTCACACATAAATTTGCTATTATTAGCAATGGCTATTTCTAGCAATTGTTGTTTCTAGCGATTTTATTTCTAAATAGAGGGTTGAGGGCCTATTTTTAGGTTGCTTTAGTTAGCTATTTCACTATTTGTTTAAGAGTGGTTTTTCTTTACAGTTTCTTCTTTCCTACTTTTAAAGTCCCTTTAAAATAAGTGCAAATGCTTAAAGCTCATTGTCCTACATTGGTTTTGGGATAAATGATGATTATTCTAAAGTTCTCAAAATTAGGCATCTTATAACCTTATAAATAAGTGCTTTGAGCACAAGAAATTGTTAATGATAGTTGATGCTGAAATATCGTTGCATGTGTCACTTGTTTGCTTCATTGTTTTTCAAATTTCATGAACTGAATTGAAAGCAGATTCTAGTGTCAATCTTTGTATTAGTGACATTTATCTACTTAGGTTATAACTGTGAGTGCAAACTAGCTATTTAGTCTTTGAAATAATATGTTGTTGATCTAAGTTGTCTCTTTTCAAATCTTGTGTGCATTAGATTGTTGATCTCTACTTTAGCGGTTATGATGGTGTCATTATTTGTGTTCTTAGATGGTATGCTTTCATTAAAAAATTGAAAATTTTACTTGTGAGGTAGGAACTAATATTTGAGGCAAAAAGATAGATGACTAGTTAGTTATTTTATTTATGCAAAATCCCCTATAGTGTTTTATAACTATATATTTTCTTCATATCTTAGTGTCTATCTTGTAGTTAGATCTTAAAAAGCTTCCCCTTATAATTCAAAGAGAGGTTTTACCTCAAGTACTATTACCATTTGATTTTTTTCAAAAGAAACAAATTGAAATTCCAATAGATTGGAAATACTCTTTACATGCCCCCTAGAAGTGCATAATTTGATATCAAAGAAGTATTATGTATGTGTGTGTGAAAGAGTGAAAGAAGAAACATCTTTTGATAGCGAGTGTTGGGTATAAGGTGTAGAGAAGAAGAAACATCTTCCACTATCTAAATAGTGGGTAGAGGGTGTTTAGAGTGTTCTCCATCTTGTGTGAGTGGATAGAGAACAAGGAGTTGTATGAGTAGTTTGATTTCAAGAGGTAACTTTGCAATATTTTTTGTAGAAATCTAAGTATTTGGTGTGAGTCAAATGTCTCTCAAAAGAGTAGTTGCATGTAATGTCCTCTTTTTTTAGCCAGTGTCAGAGTTTGGTGGATTAGCCTATCGTTAGGCCCCCGTAGGCTAATGTTGGTGTTTAGAGGGCCTTATGTGGGAGTTAACTGGTTCTTCAGATGCCAGTTTACAGTGTTCTCTTCTCCAATGCTTAGTGATATTCAGAGACGACCTTCTTAAGGTGTTTCAGGCTCCGTTTACACACACTTACTATTTTTAGTAAGTCACTTGGATGTTTGAGTCCAACCTTACTATTTATAGTAAGCAAATCTGGTGAGCAGAGGAAGCAGTGAGTTATCCCATGGTGTTGGTAGAATCAGTATTAGGTTAATATTTATGGAGTTTTGATTTATTGATTATTATTAAAGTGTTAAATTTAATAATAATTAAATATTAAAGTGCATATGATTAATGGTGTTGATGACTTTATATATTATATGATTTTAATTAATCATAAAGTCATTATTAATGCAATTAATGAAGGGGACACCACAAATGGGAATAATATTATTTTATTGGAGACAACAAAATCAAATGAAGATTAACTATTAAAATGTATTAAAAGCCAAGGGGGGCGTGGCTTTTTGAGGAGATCTAAAAAGGCATTCAAAAAGCATTTTGTTATTCATTCATACTTATCAAATTTATGAGCATTTTGCTCTGAAGGAAGAACCAGGGTTTCTGGAAGAAAAATCGATCTTTGAGAATGATAACTCTCTCAGATTTAAGCATTCTACAGGAATGAAATACCACCCAAGGTTTGCTCTTCAGGTGGCTGCATTTAGGAGTTACATTTGTGCTTCATTGTTTCACAGGAGAGATTCAAAATAAGGGTTTGAGACTTTATCAATATTTCTGAGTTTAATGTGCATATTAATAATTCAAAAGAAATTGTCAAGTGTTGCCAGGTGTGGGTTTTTTCCTGAGTTTCAAGGTTGAATTTGATATTATTTTGAAGGGATCTGCATCATACATTTGCACGCCATAAATCTGCAAGTTTGAAGGGTGTTGTGTCTGATTCTTGTTGGCACGTGTGGCTTAGGAGAGGAAGCTGTACAACTTCTGCCTGGGACATGAGGGTTCGTGTCTGCATGATCCATTGTACCTCATTGCAGATGCCATGAAACCTTTGAATCTGCTAGCCATTGTTTATCCACAGCCATGGGTATCTTTACAAGGCATACAAATGAGTTTGGAGGCCGATTTGACCTGAGACATTAATGTTGAAGGTAAAGGTCTTGGACGTGAGGCTGTTAGGTATTTTTGGACAGTCTACAAGTGATTTCAAGCTGCAATCTGACCTAGGCATGCAACCTCCCAGGTCTGATCTGAGCATTGTCAATAATAAATGCATTGTTAGATGTTTTTGTAATCTCTTGGTTGGTAAAGGGACTGTATTTACTGCTGTAGTAAAATCTGAGTTTAATCCATTTCAGTCCTGTAGCATTTATCTGTTGTCACATCTCAGACTTTGATGCTGCTTGCATTTACTTTATGTGGAACTGATATACGAATAATTGTGTGTGGTAGAATAAATATTATGATATTTTGAAAGATGGAATAAGTGAATGATTATTTTATTTTGGAAAAGATGAAATGCAATGAATATTATTTTATTTTGAAATATGATGCAATATAGAAAATGTTATTATGGAATGATAAATCATATTGCTTCGATTTATTTTGGACACTGACCTATTAATGGGTGCCTGAGTTTTCATGAGTTGCAGGTTGTCAAAGACCAAAAGTGTGGTTAAGGTAGAGGAGGCTAGCCACTTGGCAGGGTTAAGTAAGTTGGAATGGTATCTCTAACACACACAAACACTTAGTAAACATATGGTTGCATTTATAATTTCATTTAGTTAATTATTTCATATTGCTTCTTACATTATAGAAGTTAATTAATTTAATTAGTGGCAAAATTAAATGCACATATAAAATAAAAGAAATAGTTTTTATTTTAATTATTGATTTCATTTAAAGATTAAATCATTATTATTTATTATTTTGTGGATAATTGTGATGCATGGCTAGAAAATCATGTTTGCTATTTAAAAATTAGTTTTATTGAATAAATTCGAAACAAATCATAGAAAAGAAGGAAAGATTCCCAAAAAAAAATCAATGAGATAGAAAACTTTAGAAAATTAGAAAAATAGAAGAAAAGAAGTTAAATTTAGAAAACAAAGCAAAACAAAGATAGAAAATGTTAGTTTTTAGGATCAGAAATGTAATAAGCAGAAAACACAACTCAGAGACAATGAACACAATATTTTATCTTGGAAAAACCCTCCTACTCGAGGGAGAAAAACCCAGCAAAATGATCTCTTATATATTAGAAGAATAAGTGCAAAAACTGCATACAAATCAGGCCCTACACCAGGCCGAGTCTAATACAATGAATGGAGACACTTCTCCTTGAAGCGAAATACAAAAGATGATACTTCTTAGAATCGAATCTGCTGCTAGGAGGTGAACTGCTGCTGCTGCTGAAGATACGAATTGGAGAGTGAATGAATTGATGCTTGAGTGAGAGGACTCTATCCTCTTTATATATCCAACTAGGCGCCCACCTTTCTAGGGCCAACCTAAAAAATGTAAGTTTTATTTATAAAAAAAATAAAGGCTGACCTACCTTGATCAAGAATATATTAAGGAGAAAATATCTCCCGCTACTACAAGACTAACACTCCCTCTTAGCTAGGGAAGTATTTTCCAGATATCCTCATCATGGAGTCTCTCAACATGACGCCCACAATGGCTACACCCATTTGTGGAAAACCACATCTCAGTCTCAGAGATGTCCAAGAGTTCCTCACAGAGTCTCTCAACGTGATGTCCACAATGGCTACTCCCATTTGTGGAAAGAAACACTTTGTCATGGAGTCTCTCAACATGACGTCCACAATGGCTACTCATGTGATGAGCCTAACTGGCTCCCACTCAACCTTTGAACAATAATTGCCTGTTTTTGTGTTTTGTTTGGTTTTTGATGAATTTTTAAAAAGAATTGTAGACAAAAGTAGAAGGTGCGCTAAGCATAAATGGATATAAAACTGAATTTAAAACTAAATCTGAGAAACGGTAATTGTATTATAGATCTAGCAATTCAAACAAAGAAATTGCATACAAAGGACATACCCGAAACTCCCCAGATTATTTAAATAAAAAAATTTGCACTTGCCAGGCAAGAATAGCTGAAACTAATGAAATAGCACGCCTGGAGCTCAGATCTACTTTCTCCCACTCTGAAACTAGAGGAAGTGTGTTGAAAGAGGTAGACGCCAAGAATGAAGACAAGAAATGAACCAAAAGCTAAGCGTTTTGGCTTCCTCCTTCACACGCCCTTTCCAGGAGACACGCCATCCAATGCAAATGGTACCGCCTCTGTAAGTGATGATGATCCTTTATTGAAAGCAAAGAAACTGTTGAAGAATGGCGTCCAAGATGTGAAGCCTTCTCCCTTATTATAAACTGGAAAATACTGAATAGAACTCTGATGTAGCACAGATGAACTTTTGTATGAAGCTCCCTCAATTGCAACCATTCAACTGATCTCTCGCAGTCTCGCAATCACTGATTCAATGAAGAATTGTCGCTCTCCAATGAAGAATTCTTGAAACCCTTGCCCTCAGACAAAAATCACAGAGAAGGTTTGAAGCAAAGTCAAATAATCACATAATGAGGTCGATTTGCTCCTTTTTGCCTTATAACCCCACAAAGGCACGACTTCCAAGAAGCAACGCCACTTTTGCAATTAAATACAATTAAAATGTATTTAAATCATTTCAATAGTTGCCCTTTAAATACTTCAGTGCACTTTTGACTTAAGTGATTTATTTTTCACTTTATAGTCTAAGTCATCAATTTAATATATTTAAGTGGCTTTTTAAATCTTTTATAAAGCCAATTTGACTTTATAATATACCAATAAGTTAAATAATTAACTCAACCACGTAAATAATCATAACTCCCTCCAAACTCAATATTTTTCCTTGCCGTCAAAAGCTGGCGAACACTGAATGACAAACGCCTGTACTGAAACCAATACTGAAGTGAAGGAGTGGGAAATGACAACACCCACTGACCCCCTAACCAGATCCTATCAACCTACAAGGGTCCAAGAAATAGGCTGACTCAACTACTCCTGAAACTGACTAAAATGGGGACATTACAACTCCCATGTGTGGAAGAAACACATCTCAGTCTCAGAGATGTACAAGGGTTCATCATGGAGTCTCTCAACATGACGTCCACAATGGCTACACCCATGTGTGGAAAGAAACACATCTCAGTCTCAGAGATGTACAAGGGTTCATCACGGAGTCTCTCAACATGACGTCTCATCTCAGTCTCATAGATGAACAAGGGCTTGCACCTCATATTTCTCTGTCTCAGAGAAATATACTCTACAAGGGCTTTCACCCCATATTTCTCTGTCTCGGAGAAATATACATTACAAGGGCTTTCACCTCATATTTCTCCATCAGAGAAATATACATTACAACAAATCTTCATGATGATGTGACTCCCTCTGAAGCTCCAAGTACTTGCATCAACCTACTGACCTCCTTGACCAAGATTGTCTGCAATGCTTGCCTTAGAGGAACGGTTTCCAACGCACACCTCCGACACTACTGACTTGCGAGAGTTCAAGACTGTCCTTCTCAACCTCATCCCAGATCACCCTATTCTGAATAGGTTTGTGGAGCTACCAATGTCAAATCCAGATTAACTATCTTGTGCAGTTTTGTTCTCTGTAGCTGAAGAGGTCTTCCAAGGGCTTTAGCACCTGGCCTTGCAACACTGCAACCCACTTAACTGACACCTTCACCTCTTCTCAATGAGTCACAGAACTCCCTCTTGATCCATGCCTCAAAGATTGCAAAGAAATCCTCTGGAAGTGAACTCCCCTCCATTAACTGATCTCAGAACCTTAATCCTTTTCCCGGATATGTTCTCAACTTGTGCCTTGAATTCTCGAAATTTAACTCCTCTGAATGTCATTTCCTTCTCTTCGAAGTAGCTGATCGCAATGACAATCTATATAGGTTCTCTGTTGTATAGGGTCTTCATCTTTCTCAATCTTCTTTGTTGATGCAAACTCTACATCCAAGGCTGACCCAACCTTGTTCCCTCGAGAGATGTCTCCAATGAAGAATCATGAGTTATGTGCCACCAACTCAATCCCATGACTGCAAGCTATGACTCCATGTTTGTTCATTTCTCCAGCCAGTATGACTTCCTCACCGAATGCCTCAAGCTCTTCCTCCCTTTGAATTCCTTATGCAATCTCTGATAATTAATCCATCATTCTTTTGCTCCTTGATTCATCCTGCATTTTAAGGAGATTAATAATATTAATAACATTTTGTTTCCACAGTCCATGATGTTATTATGCAGAAGATTTTTGGAAAAAACTGTGTGTAATTTTTATATCATCAACGTTTCGGATCATACTCCATGATCCATCATCAGGATGATCAGCAGAAGAGAGAGGAATAGAACTTATCATTGTTGATTCAATTGCAGCCATTTTTTTTTTCTCCTCCCGACAACCATATCCTACTATAATTCCCTGCTTGACTCCCCTTTTCATGGGAGTAGCACATTTTCCATTATACAGATTGATAACCTTATCCTCTGCATAGAAGGAGGCAACAGTTTGAATGCTTCAATAGCATCATTTGCCACTTGACTGGCTTCCTCATAGACCACCTTTACATCAGCAGTGAAATTGTGATGTCCCCTTCCTAGTCAGCGCAGCTGGATTTGAGGTTAGCCTATCATTTTGATCCTCGTAGGCTGACAGTGGTGTGTAGAGGATCTTTTGAGGCAGTTACCCAGTGTTCAGGAGCATCATTCTTTCAGTTGATTCGGGTTGGGCCTTTGCAGAATCTTTCAGAGAGGTTTTTCAGATACTTAATATTTTTAGTAAGTCAGGCAGGCGGAAGTTGCTATTTTGGGCAGGGCACCTGGTTCAGCTGATTAGCTCAAAGTCGACCCAGTTCATCAGTTTGTTGGTCAGATGGAAAAATAACTGAGCATTTAATGATTATTAAATAATTGATATTTTGACTTTATGTTATAAAGTCACTTTATTAATTTATTTAAATATTAATGATAATGGCGTATTATGAAGTATTTTTAATACTTTATAATAAAGTGGAATATTTAATATAATGAATAATTATTTATTCATTAATGATGGGACGCTATTTATTTAATATTTTTCCTAAGTCAAGAAAAGGCGAATTTAATCATTTATTTAAATGATTATTAAAAGAAGCTTGGGTCGAATTTTTGAAAGGGTTATATAAATACACTGCCAAGACAAATCGAACTCTTATGTTATGATTATTCAATTTGTCTTATTCTTGCTCTGAGCATTGAAGTTTGCGAACCTAGGGTTTCAGTAGACAGTTGATTTTGGAGAACGTTCCCTCTTCAAGATCTGGCATACTGAGACTGTGAAATACCAGTTGAAGATTGTCGTACTTGGTGACTTCATACAGGGGTTGCAGTTGAGCTTATGGGATCAATTTAAGCAGGGTTTACAGAGATTATTCATTAGTTGATTGGGGCGACCTATCAGAGATTATTTCACAGAGATCTGGCACTTAATTTATTAAAGCCGTACCATATTTAATGTTGCTGCTGGGCCGTACTTTTTTGTACCAGCAAGGTCGTACTTTTCTTCACAGGAGAATACGCCTTCTTTTCTCAGCATCTGCTCATTGGATTTTGTGCGCCTAGGGTACTGGAAGCTTCAGCATCAATCTCAGGGCCAGAAGTTTGCTTATCTCATTCAGCCGTACCTTTTTGGGCTTTCTCACAGGCGTCTGCAAACCTATTCAGGTTCTTTAATAAATCGTCTGTATGTCTGAATCTAGCAGTTGTATACATTCTGGAAAGACAATAAATCATATAGCATTGGAATTCGAGCTTTATTCTGTAGATTTACGCATCTGGTATTTTTATTTAATTTTTCAAGCATTTCCTTGCAAAATCACAATTTATCATCTATTGCAAAAACTCATCAAAAAATTAAAAAAATACAAAACAAGCAAAAATCAGTGTTTTCAGTCAGGGTTTTGGGTCGAGAGACACCTGGTCTCTTACAGAAATCCTGCATAAACCAGCAATGACAGTTGCTATATTTTTGAACAAGAAGTGATAATGCATCTCCCACTAGCTACAGCATCTGTTGATAAACTTGCACTTATTTCACCATTTGAATTTTCATTGATATTAGCTTCCAATAGCATATCACATCTGCACTTCCAAGAAGGGCTTGAGTGGTCCACTTGCAAGAGTTGGGTTTCCAATTTTAGATGTCAATCAACTCTAGAAAACTTCTGAGGCAAATAGATTGGTTTCTTCGAAAGCATCAGGTTCCTTCCAATATTATCAACCTCCACTGCTATTGATGGTTGTCTTGGTTTTAGAAGCACTACTTCCTTTCCAAACAAGATTTGAGTTGCTACTTTAAAATCTGATGAGAAGTTGCGATAGAGAAAATACCTGAATCAAATGGATTGTGCAAAAATACTATGTTGTACCCAAACCAAATTTTTTGCTTCATCAAGGCATTTTGCTTAAAAGAGTCTAAACCTTGCTAAAATGATGTCAAATACAGTTTTTGGCCAATACCAAGCATGGAGTTTTGTTAGTATTGCGTCAGTCAAAAGCAGTATCCATTGATCAGAACCTGAATCAAGGACTCAGAACGAGGCATTTCACGATGGAGGAGCATTGCACGGCGACAATTTTACCTTTGCATGGTCATTTCAGTGACCAAGACGAAGATTTCAGTGATCAATTTATGAAGATTTCTCAGGCGAAAGCAAAATTGCGCCCCTGTATCCCAGGGGCGCCCTTCTCTTTGAAGGTCCAAATTTTGTGGCATGTGCTCATACACGCAGTCAATCTCTTGAGAATTAGCCCAGTTATCCGATGAGCTATCCTGCGGGGTTATCCGAGGTCTGTAGCTCCGGTAACTAACGTCAGAAGCTGAGCTTCAAGAGATTGAAGATTGCAAAGGCTTGTCAGTTTTCAACTTTTGCGCCCCTGTAGCTCAGGGGCGCCCTTCTTAAAGAGGGTCTAGATTCTAGCATTCTTGCCTGTTGATGCATCTAATCTCTTTACGACTAGTCTAGCTATCCGACGAGCTATCAAATGCAAACATCCGACACCCAGAGCTCCGGCAGTCGAAGTTAGAAGTTGAGGTTACGAGGAGGCTTTACATCACAGAAAGTTGTCAATTGGCAAAGTTGCGCCCCTATAGCCCAGGGGCGCCCTCCAAAATAACCCCTGAGATGAATGAGATTGCAGATGAGGTGTTCATGACATCTGTGCTAATCTAGTCTAGCTTCGCAGTGCACCAGTCAGCCAGTCAATCCGACACTCCGAGCAATCGTGGCAAAGATTCTACCAGACATGTAAATCAAAGGGTGGAGAACTCAAACCACTTGAGCGGACAACTCAAGGGACGGAAACGCCAAACCAAAAACCCAAAGGGCAACAAACCAAAACCAAAAACAAAACCAGGAAAGCAAACGAACGGGAAAGCAAACCTAATCCAACTATGTTACAAAACAGGCTCTCGGAGAGAACCTAGGTTTGGAAACAATGCCTGAGGAATTTCCCATCGTCCGGCAATGGGATATACCCTCCTGTTCGTGTCCGTAACTTAAATGCATTATCTCCCAGGATCTCAGAAGCTTGACGAGGGTCCAACCATGATTTGTCAATCTGCCTGTTCATAACCCTTTGATGTTTAGCCAAATTTTCCAAAGCTTCATCCCTTTTCTTCCCCAAGTGCATCGACTGAGACAGCCTTGTTTGAATCTAGTCCTCTCCCCAATTGACTTCTTCACATTCTTCCTCTAAAGTGACTTGCTCCAAGGAGATCTTACTCATGGTGCCTGTGTTCTCTGAATGGACAGCTTCGTGAATTCTACATGGATTGGGTAATGACAAGTCCTTGATGGAGGCATTTTCTGTCTCTTGCTTTACATCTTTCAACACAGAATCTCTGAACATCCTTTTACTCCCATTCTCACTTGAGTCGTTTTCAATCAATATTTCAGTGGAGGAAGGCGTATCTTCTAAAAGCTTTTCTTCTTTCGAGCTCTGCAACATGAGGACTTCTTTCTTAATGGGCCTATATGAACCCAAATCAGTTTCCACGAACAAAACATCACTACTTTCACCACATTCTGTGATCATCAATTTGAGCCGTGGTGTACTTTCAATTTTTATCTGATTTGGAACTCCTCTCCAAGGCAACCACATGTGGGAGAAGTCAGTCGCGATGTATCCATTCAATTTTCTAGCCCAATCTCTGCTCAATAGCATGCCATAACCATCTGGTATATCCACAACTAATATGTCGATGCGACTCTGAATTCTGGGATCCGCCGCTAGCTGCATATGGATATTACCTAACCCTCCTACAACTGGAACTTCAGTCTTATCCAGCTGAGTCACCTTCTTGTTGGTCTGGAGCGGAATTTGTCATGTCCCCTTCTCAGTGACATCTCTCGGAGTACAGGATTGGCCTATCACACGACCCTCGTAGGCTGATAGACTGGATAGAGGGTCACTTGGGAGCTTGGCTCAGCTTCAGTTAGCAGAGTTTGATCAGTAGTCTTTCGTTTGGGCTCGATCGGAGACTTTTTGCAGAGTTGCTATTTTTAGTTCTGGCGATCGTGATGGGACCCTGCTATTTTTAGCGATGGCTTTAGCGGCCGTTGAGAATCCTTGATGTTGTGAAACAGGGCAAGCTTGATCATCCCGAATTTGGAATAGCATTAGGAGATATTAATATTTAATTATATTAATTAAATATTAATTATTTGATAAATTATAATATAAAGTTATAATATTAGGAGAATTATAACTTAAGTGATTTATTTAGAATTAAGCCATCATCGGAAAAGGGAGCCAATTTGGCGAATTTAAATTATTGCCATGCCTCCGCGAGAGACTATGGAAGAATTAAAAGAATTAAAAGTCAAATATTTATTAAAACCCTATTTTTAAGGAAATCGCACTTTTCAGCCTTATAGTGCATTTGCCTTGGGAATTGTGGCATTATGTGATTATTGAATTTGAGAACTGATCAACTTTGATCGAGAGCAAAGAGAGACTTTAGGGTTTCAAGTTAATTCCTTGAGGCGAGCCATCTCAACGAAAGCAATTGAGGTGTGAAATATCGCGTTTATTGCAGCGGGGGTTTCTTATTGAGAGGAGGAAATCCGCGAGCTTGAGGGATTGTTTATTTGATTCTGAGAGAGTTCATTCTTTGAAGACATTATTTCATTGACAAGCCCGGTTTATTATCACTTTGAAGACATTCTTAAAGAGGCGTACATTTTATTGTCATTGTATTCGACATCGGTAATTTTTGTACCGGAGCCGTACTACAGCAGTATTGAGCCGTCTTTTTGCTTGGAGGAGAGACGCCTACCTTATTGGCTTCATATCTTCACCAGAGTGGCGCCCCTGCATCTGGAATCATACGCCATCTTTACCCTGAGGGAGAACATCTTGTTTGCAGCCGTACCTTCAACACATCAGATCAGATCGCTGCTTTTTACCAGGTTTTTAATAAAAATATCATTGTTGTTTTACTTGCATGCAACGGGGTTATATTGTAATCATCTTCAGAAGACTATATATTAGAGAAGCTTCAGTATTTGCTATTGATTTTGTAGTTCTCAGAGTTATATCATTTATTTGCATTTATTCTGTATTTCTTGCAAAAATCGTACCATTTCATTTTATGCTAAAAAAACCTAAAAACTACAAAAAAACCAAAAACGTCAGAAAAGACAAAGAAAACTGTCAGAAAAGACAAAGAAAACTGTCAGATCCGGAGAATAGGGGAAACTAGGGTTTTTACAGTGGTATCAGAGCTAAATCCTGCCATCCTGGGGGTTTAGCCATCATATGCAGCCAGAGGAGTTTGATACATACAGGTACTATACTCGCAGACGTGCCTTGATTGAAAGGCAACGCAGTTTGAGCAGGCAGCCAGAAAACATGGTACATGAGGAATGTGGTGAGAATAGATATACAGTACGGAGATTCCACAAATGAAGTCCGGGCGATCACGGAAGGTCTTGCATGCACTCGAAGATCTTGATGCGGGACTGCTTGGCGTTAGATGATGTATTCGGCAGTGGCGGTGGCACCTCTGAAGATTAGATTGCCAGGGAGCCGTCACCACATCATTAGCGATGTGAAGGGAGTGATGCAGGGTCACGGAGAGCTCCTAGGACAGTGTCACGGACAGCAGATAGGCCTACTAGGCATACTTTCACGAGACTGGAGCCCGATGAGGCTATGCTAGGTGAGGAACAAGATGATTTGTTCGCTGATAATCTTATGGCAGCGAACGAGGAATGGGAGTTGATACCACCTGCGGTCAGAGAGAGGATTACCTTCGACCATTTTGTCACTCAAAGGAGAGAACACAACAGGGCTCGTCAGGATTGGAGACCCAGATACCAGAACAGTGATTTGAAACATGCAACAAACAGGCTGAATCTGGTGATGTTCGATGGTAGTGGTAAGATGACAGCCCAAGCTTGGATTAGCAAGCTTGATACATTCCTCACTTTGCGTCCGATGGAAGAGAGCGCTATTAGATTATCGACACTACATCACGGAGGGGAGTTGCTTGCTTATGATTAGTGGCACCGGCATGGTGGCGCTCTGACATATTGAATCACTTCATACCGGAGTTCGTGAAGCAGTTGGTTGAGAGGTTTGATAGGAAGGATCGGGAGACCTACTTGGAGACTTGTACGGTTACTGAAGCTGATGGCGGTCCTAGAGACTTATACGGTGACTTTGGAGGCTATCCCGAGTCATGGTTCGAACATATCCCGGTGATTGATCTTCATGGAGAGTTTAGCCAGGAGAGCCATTCACGAGAATTTGGATCAAAGCCTTTGATCCTCCGTCACTACAGGAGGCGATGAAGAAGGCACGAAACATGGAGTTAGCAGCACCTTCCAGTAGATTTAACTCCAGAGGTTCTTCATCATTCAGGGATAACAAAGGCTTCAACAGAAATAAGGACAAATCTGATTTTAACAAAGAAAAATCAGACTTTAAAAACGATTCAAAAGGTAAATCAGCATTCCCACCTTTGGATCGTGAGGCCCTAAATGACCTACGCAGGAAGAAGCTTTGCTTCTACTGCAAAGGACCATATGACGCCAGTCACGATTGTCCTCTAAGACCTAAGGGCAAGGCAAATCGTGTGATGTGGGCGTATTATGAGGACTCCGAATCAGAAAATTCCGAACAGCGAGAGCATTCTGATGATTCAGAGTCCGAGGCTCCAGAGCCTAGAGCAGAGACAGAGCCCGAACTTCAGGTACAGGAGGCCCGTTTATCTAGCATTCAGTAGGAGGGTTCTTTCCGGCTTCGTGGTGTGTTAGCAGGACAGAGGGTCATTACCCTACTTGATACAGGAGCCATGCATAATTTCATAGATGCTAGATTCGTGGAGAAATGTGGACTCATCACTGAGGAGTTCGAGGGCATTAGAGTCAAAGTGGCAGATGGTTACACTTTGAGATGCGAACGCATGATTAAGGATCTCCCTTTACGCTTGAACAATTATGAGTTCAAGGCAGATTATTATGTTGTTAATATGGGGGACATTGATTTGGTCTTGGGAATGAAGTGGTTACATTCATTGGAGGAGGTCACACTTCGTCTCAAGGACATGGAGATCCGTTTTGAGGTCGACGGGAAGACTCACATACTTAAAGCAATTCGGGACAGCGACCTTAAAACAATTTCTTTTCGCCGAATGGAGCGGCTCATGCGTCATGACATGGTAGAGTGGGCAGCCGAGTGTCATTTAGCACCTATACAGGAGGGACAGCAAAAGACAAAATATCATCCGGACATTCAGAAGTTGAGAATCAAGCATGACAAGGTGTTCAGTGATATTCCACCAGGTAGACCTCCAGACAGAGGCATAGAGCACATCATTGAGCTCGAGGAGGGTGCGAAACCCGTTATGATAACTCCTTACAGGCATCCTAAAAGATTAAAGGATGAGATCGAGAAGACAATAAAGGAGTTACTTGCTATGGGTCACATTCGACCAAGCAAATCACCGTTCGCTTCTTCAGTTGTATTGGTGAAGAAAAAGGATGGAACGTTGCGTATGTGCATTGATTACAGGGTCCTGAATAAGAGGACAATCAAGAATAGATACCCGATACCGAGGATTGACGAGCTTATTGATGAGCTCCATGGGGCATGTTACTTCACTAAAATTGATTTACGGTCGGGGTATCATCAGATTAGAGTCCGTGAGCAGGACATAGAGAAGACTGCCTTCAAATGTCATTGTGGGCACTTCGAGTTCGTAGTGATGCCATTTGGGCTCACTAACGCGCCAGCCACCTTTCAGTCTACGATGAACAAGGTTTTTCATTCATCGCTGAGGAGGTTTGTGTTGGTCTTTTTCGATGACATCCTGATATACAATAGGACTTGGCAGGAGCACTTGGCTCATTTGGAGACCGTATTGAGCATCTTGGAGAGGGAGTCCTTGTACGCCAAGGAATCCAAGTGCGACTTGGGAATGACCGAATTGCTTTATCTAGGTCATATTATCAGTGCAGATGGAGTGCGGATGGATCCTGAAAAGATCCGTGCCATTATTGATTGGCCTACACCGGCAAACCTGACACAGTTGAGAGGGTTTCTTGGTTTATGTGGATTCTGGCCGGTCGTGAATGGTTATTCCACGACATGCAGCCCGATAATGATTTGATGAAGAAGGGGGCATTTGTTTGGACTTCTGAGGCACAGGAGTGTTTTATGAAGTTCAAGGAGTTGATGACCACATGCCCTGTTTTGGCACTACCCGACTTTACGAAGCCGTTTGAGCTTCAATGTGATGCATCAGGTGAGGGCATTAGTGCGGTGCTTATGCAGGACAAGCACCCGATTGTATACGAGAGCCGCAAGCTCAGAGGACCCGAGAGACTATATAGCATTTATGATAAGGAGATGCTCGCGATCATGCATGCCTTAGCAAAATTCAGGCAGTATCTTGTTGGCAACAAATTTTGCATAAAAACTGATCATAACAGTTTGAGACACTTTTTAGGGCAGCGAGATCTCAATGACAGACAGCAGAAGTGGGTCAGTAAGTTGCAGGCTTATGAATTTGATATCTGATATATCAAAGGAACACAGAACGTAGTGGCTGATGCACTCTCACGTCGACCACATTTGAGCACTATGGTTCATATCTCGGAGGATTGGAGGCATATGATAGTGGCAGAGTATGCCAAGGATAGTTGGGCCTCCAGCATTATAGAGGGATCAGCAGTTGATACCAGGTATACACTTGTGAATGACTTGATCATTTACAAGCACAGGATATTTCTGATTCCCGGTTCAGAGGTGAAGAACATTGTTATGCGAGCCTTTCATGACATGCCTACAGCAGGACATCCTGGATACTTTAAAACCTACAGGCAGATTCGGGAGAGATTCACCTGGAAAGGTTCGAGGCCCGATGTTCGCCCGGTAATAATGGCGTGAGTGCCACTGTTTGTCAATGAGAACAAAGCGAGGGAGAACCGCGATACCGGCCGGGTTTATTGCAGCCACTTCCGGTCTGACAAAGTGGCAATGCACGTCGATGGATTTTATCCACGGGCTTGCCTAAGCCCAAAGGCGTGATTGCATATATGTAGTTGTGGATGGAAACTACGGTATGCCCCACTTCTTTCGATCCACCGCGACTTACCGCGACTCTGTAGTGCGGTATTCTTCATTGAGGTATTCGGACTTCATGGGTTGCCTTTTCGGGCATTGTGAAGCGAGATAGTCGGTTCACGAGTAATACGGTTTGAGGACTTGTGGGACCGAGAGCTCCTCAAACACGAGTTATATCATCCTGACGGATGCGTGACGAGGAGATAGTAAATAGAAATTAGGTGGAAAGGAATTACCTCGGGAACTATATATAGCGGGGCAGCGGTGATGGGTCAAATGGATACATTTGTGTGAGTATTGCTATAACTTGACATTCCATATGACTATTCAGATGTCTCCCTTCATGGCGTTGTACGGGTATGAGGCGCCGAGTTTCCTTGATTTGCTACTGAGCGACAGTAGAGTGCCGAGTGCAGGAGGTTGGTTGCAGGAGAGTCATGACACTCTGAGGGCTCTCAAGGAAAATATAGCCAAGGCACAAAATCAGCAGAAACAGTATGCGGATTAGAAGAGGACGGAGAGGCATTTCGAGGTTGGTGACATGCTTTACCTCATGTTGCAGCCCTACCGTCAGTCCACTCTTAGGAAGAGTGGGTCAGAGAAGCTCAAGCCACGTTATTACGGTCCTTTAAGGATCCTGAGGAGAGTTGGTGAGGTGGCTTACGAGCTTGAGCTTCCAGCAGAGAGCAGGGTACACAACGTATTTCATGTGTCACGCCTCAAGAAGGCGTTGGGTCATCGTGTGGTACCATCTGCAGTTCTACCTCCCTTAGATGATGAGGTGTTCTAAATTACGAGTCATCACAGGTATAGGGAGAGCAGTTGCGTCGGAGGACTATCGGGAATATCGTTGAAATAGAGATTGCGGTTGAGGATCGACATGGAAACAGGAAGTGCTGACATCGGCATTGAAGACCGGACAAGCAATTTCGGGAGAAGCTGGTGTCATGTCCCTTCATAGGTGATCTCGAGATCTGAGGATTGGCCTATCTACGACCCTCGTAGGTGATAGGCGGATAAGTCACCCAGAACTTAGCTCGGCTCCGATTCGCGGTTGTCAGTGAGTCTTTCATTTGAGCTCGATGGAGACTTTTCTTGAAGTTGCTATTTTTAGCGGTTCACGATCGGCGTGGACCCTGCTGTTACTGCTTGATGTAACTGGCGTTGAAGAATCGCGGTGTTAAATGGAAGCCGAACGGAGCGATCATGAATTGAATAAATTAGAGATATTAATATTTAATTATATTAATTAAATATTAATTATTTGATGATTATAATATAAAGTTATAATATTAAATTATAACTTAAGTGATTTATTTGAGGGGTCGCCCATCATCAGGAAAGGGGCCAATTTGGCAATTTAAATTATTATAAAATATTTCACAGAGACTATGGAAGAATTAAAAGAATTAAAAGTGAATATTTTAATAAAACCCTATTATTAAGGAAATCGCACTTTTGAGCCATATAGTGCATTTGCCTTGGGAATTGTGCCATTATGTGATTATTGATTTTGAGAAACTGATCAACTTGATCTGAGCAAGAGACTTTAGGGTTTCAAGTTCGAATTCCTTGGGGAACGAGCCATCTCCACTGGAAGCAATTCAGAGGGTGTGAAATATCACTTGATTTATTGCAGCAGAGGTTTCTTCAGCCAGAGGAAATCACAGAGCTTCAGGGATTGTTTATTTACAGAGTTACAGAGAGTTCATTCTTTCAGAAGACATTCATTGTTCAAGGCGCCCAGTTTATTATCACTTTGAAGACATTCTTAAGAGGCCGTACATTTATTAATTGCTGTTCTGACATCAGGCCGTACCTGTACCAGGCCATACTACCTTGTATTGAGCCGTCTTTTTGCTTGGAGGAGAGACGCCTACCTTATTGGCTTCATATCTTCACCAGAGTGGCGCCCCTGCATCTGGAATCATACGCCATCTTTACCCTGAGGGAGAACATCTTGTTTGCAGCCGTACCTTCAACACATCAGATCAGATCGCTGCTTTTTACCAGGTTTTTAATAAAAATATCATTGTTGTTTTACTTGCATGCAATGGGGTTATATTGTAATCATCTTCAGAAGACTATATATTAGAGAAGCTTCAGTATTTGCTATTGATTCTGTAGTTCTCAGAGTTATATCATTTATTTGCATTTATTCTGTATTTCTTGCAAAAATCGTACCATTTCATTTTATGCTCAAAAAACCTAAAAACTACAAAAAAACCAAAAACGTCAGAAAAGACAAAGAAAACTGTCAGATCCGGAGAATAGGGGAAACTAGGGTTTTTACAGAATTATACCTAATGCCTAACATACCTTCAAAGGCATGACATTACTTGACGCACCGGAATCAATCAAACAATTGTGCAGTAACTTTCCAAAAATTCTAACTGAAACCAGAAATGGGGCTGGCTCACCCCTCCCTTGATAGAAAACAACTGGCTTCTTCCTTTCATCTACATCTTTTCTACTTGATTGAAATTGATTGTCTCGAACAACCTCTTTTGGATTCTGCGTTTGCTCTTGTTTTTGCTTCTGCTCCGCAGGAATATTGAACCTAACTTTCTTCTTATCTTCAATCCATGACTTTTCAGGAGCGTTTGAAGAACCTTGTACCATACCTACGAAATTTTGAGGTTGTTGCGGAGCTTCCCAAGTGTCAAATGGCGTGTGAGGCACTTCTTCTACCATATTCGTTTCCTGTGCTGGACGAGACGGTGTGATAGCAGGAGGATTTCTTGGTGCACCGGTTGCTTCTTGGGACATACTCCACACAACGAGCGTTCCATACACACTTCCCAGAATTGTGTCTCTGACCTCTACAATCTTCATTAGCTCATGAAGGGGAAGACTAACTTTCATCCTTTTGAACTCTTCTAGTACATAAGAGCCGAGTCTTTTCACGTCTTCTCTGGGAAGACTCTCCTTTTTCCTTTGCTCAGCTTGATGAACTGGCTGCTGAATAACTTGTTGTCCTCCTCCGCCTTGCGTTGCATTCTGCCGCCTGTACTCTGGAGAATCTCTTGGTAGACCTGGATTATTGCTCGCGTTGGGATGTGGCGGAGTCGTAAAATTATTTGGAGGTACCGATGACGTCAGAGGTTCACGTCAGACCTGGATTATATTGCAAAGCTAGGTGTTAAATCCTTAGAAGACCTCTTCAGCTGCTGAGATCAGAATTGCTCAAAGACTGTCATCTGGATTTGATATTGGTAGCTCCGCAAACCTATTCAGAATAGAGTGATCTGCTATGAGGTCGAGGAGGTCTACCTTGAACTCTCTACAGTACCAGAGGTGTGCACTGGAAAACATTTATCTAAGGCAAGCATTGCAGGCAATCTTGGACGATGAGGTCAGATGGTTGATGCAAGTACTTAAAGATTCAGAGGGAGCCTTCTGAACCTAAAGAAGATGGTTGTGTTGCTGATTGGAAGAGCACCTCTGGATGTTGTTTCAGTTGAGGTATGCGATGACTTCCTGGTGTAGCGGGAAGCAGTCTTCAGTGGCATTGAGTACAGCAGAGGCCGAGTTTATTGCTGCTTGTGTGGCAGCTCGAGAAGCAATGTGGCTTCGTAAGCTCCTTGCAGGATTGTCTGGACAATCAATGGAGCCTACTATCATTCATTGTGATAATCAGTATCAGTGATCCTTGATAATGAGTTCTTCTTTGAGAGAAGTTCGAGGTGAAATCCCTTGGTAATGAGTTCTTCTCTGTGAGAGAAGTTCGAGGTGAAATCCCTTGTTAATACATTTTCCTCTGAGACGGAGGAATTTGAGGTGCAAGCCCTTGTTAATGCATTTCTCTTTGAGATTTGAGGTGAAAGCCCTTGTTTCCACCCTTTGAGAGAGTCATGGTGGATGTCATGTGTGTGACTCCATGACATATCTTGTACTTGTGTTTCACCCTCTGGGAGAGCCATGGTGAAAGTCATGTTGAGGTGATAACATCACGCAAGTGATGAACACTTGTACACACCATAGCATGGTTGTAGCCATTATGGTTGGTATCGTGTTGAGGCGATATCTGATATCACGATGAGGTGATATCGTTTGTTTTCCACATATGGTTGTAGCCATTGTGGTTGGCATCACGATGAGGTGATGTGTCTTGTGCAGCAAGAAGTATTCCTCCCTAATTGAGAGGGAGTATTGATGTTATTGCAGCTTCGGGCTTCATACTTCCTTATTTATTTGTGAGTATTTAATGGCAACACATCGCTAAGATGGCCAACCTCCTTTGTAATTATTTATTGTAATTAATATTTATTGAAGAGGCACGAATTTCTATAGAGGCTGTAACGACCTGTTCCTTGCAAAAAAAAAAACTTTCCAATTCTCACTTAAAACATGTAAAGGTAACAAAGATAATACCATAAAATTTCTTCCTTTCTTTATTGATAAACAAGTACAAGTTACAATATGTTTCCTCATGAATTTCATTTTCATTACAAATATAAATCAGAGTTAAAAAGTAATACAGTTACATACATAGCTCGTAAGCTTTTGCACAAATAGAAGTAAGAAGGTCCAGGCGTCCATCCTTTCAAATCTTGGTACATCGGCCACTCGCTATGGAGGAGAAACATCACTCGGACGCTTTTCCGCCAACCACGGACTTATAATGCGGTCCCCCGCACGATCATTTTGCAATGAACGGCCCTCCCTTCGAAGAAGAGATTGGTAGGGTATCCCTTAACGATTACCAACTGAGCATAGTGTTGTGTCCTACACAACTAGAACCTTGCTATTTCACAATCTCAATCTAGTACTCGGATCACAATGAGCGGTGTAGTCTCAACCATAGCAGCATAAATCGTTTGGGGAAAAAATCGGCAAACCAAAAAATCAGGATTTTTTGAAAAATCGTGAAAAAATCGGGAAAAAATCGGGAAAAAATCGGATTTGAAAAAAAATGTAAAGGAATGTAGAAAAATAGACAAAACCTATGTTTTCTAAAAACTCAAGGTCATTTCCATAGCATAGAGATATAGAGAGCAAATAAAACAGAGATTTTAAATAGAAAATAGATATTTTGTGTATATATTCATATCGCTGATTACATTGCATTGCACAAAATATACTCCTCAGTTCTCATAAATAAAAGTAGATGTTGACATATGACAAAATGTCAATTACAATAGTGTGTAACTTTGTACAAAATCAACCTCTAATCTAAGTACAAAGTGACAAAAAAAAATGTAGCCAATGACAACAACGCTAGAGGGTAGTAGGCCTTGATGATGAAGCTCCTACTGCAGTGCTTCTAACCCAATCCTCATATATTTGACCAGGCAGTCCAGCCTCCTCTAGTATATCGAAATCCTGAGGTGCAATAGAATCTGAATCTTCGTCAGCAGCAATCCATTCATTATCTGGATCAATCTCATCAAGGTCAATTGGGTCATCATCCTCAACAGTACCTGTTGCAGCCCATGAAGGAATTAGTCTTGGCCTTACAAGTGAAAAAGATAATGAATACAATTTCAACTAACTACAAGTATATTGAAAGTCTAACCTTGAGCTTTCTTCATCTTCAAGCGGAGGTTGTGGTGAACAAACACCAAGTCGCTCATTCGTTGTTGTGTTAGCCGGTTGCGTTTCTTGGAGTGTATGTGTTCAAAAACACTCCAATTACGCTCACAAGCAGATGAACTACATGGCTGGCTCAAAATGCGTCTCGCCATCCATCTAAGGTTTTTGGTTTCATGACCAAAATAATCCCACCATTGTGCTGCAAAAACACATTACATGGAGATGATATCATGTAAGAATATCTTAAAATAATCATCGTGTCCACAAAATAGAGACTATCACAGGTTTATAGAATCTACCTGGTAGCAAGGTATTTCTGCCTTCGATGGCGGCTATAGATGAGAGAAAACCCCTTGCTTGCTTGTACGTTGCTAACTCTCCCATAGCTCCCTTTAATTGTTCTCTAGAAAGCATTTTTTCCATGCACATGAACAAGCCCTGTGTTACCTCACCATCATCATTTCTAAATGAAGAGTCATAGAACAAACTTGGATTAAGATAATATCCTGCAGCATGGAGAGGAGAATGCATCTGCTGATCCCATCTTCTATCAATTATGTCCCATAACGGCATATAAGTGTCCCTGTCATTTTGCATCCTACCCCTCATCACCTCCTTGGCCCTATCCATGGCCTCATACAAATAACCCATGGGGGATTTATCCCCATCCACTAGTCTTAAGACTTTTACTAGAGGCTCTGAAAACTCTACAACTCGTTCAGCTGCATCCCAAAAACTAGAAGAGTACATATAGCCTGCCACTGCTATGCCTTCTACTAGATTTGCGAAGGCAGACGACTCCCACTCATTTGAAACAAACATTCGTTTCAAATTCATTTTTTGTTGGCATAGAGTCTGTAGTGCAAGGAATTGTGTTGCAAATCTTGTCACCCCTGGGCGAACTAGCTCCTTGCCTTCTGTGAAAGTACGCATCATGCACAAAACCCTCGTGTGATTATAAATGAATTTTGTAACCTTGCGGGCCTTTTGCAATACCTCCTTAACCCATTCAAGTTTTCCAATGTCCTCAAGGGTTAGATCAAGGCAATGTGCTGCGCATGGGGTAAAAAATATAGACGGGTATTTGTCTGTCAAGAGTCTACCAGCGGCTACACAAGCTGCAGCATTGTCTGTAATAAATTGAACCACATTTTGTGGCCCAACTTCTATTACCACAAGATCATACATCTGAAACAATGCAGCTGCAGATTTGATAGTATCGGATGCATCCAGGGATTTCAAAAATATAGTGCCAATCTCACAAGAGACAAGGAAGTTGATGAGGGTTCGATTCCTTCTATCTGTCCATCCATCTGACATTATGGTGCAACCAGTCTTTTCCCACTCTATTTTATGCTCTGTAACAACATCTTTAACATCTCGTACTGCATCATTGAGCATACCAACCCTCAAGCTCTCGTAAGATGGGGCTTTGAACCCAGGACCCGCACCTGCAATAGCATCCACCATACCTTGCCAATATGGCGATCTAGCAACATGAAATGGCAAGCTAGAGTAGTACCAAAAGTTTCCAATCGCCTTCCTTGCTTGTTCATGGACATTCTTCCTCCATCCTGTACTCTCCAAAGTGGTTTGTGCTCCTGGTGTAGTACGAGGTGCAAAGAAAGCATTAATGTTTCCTCCACCTGTGTTTGGGCCACGCGCTGTAGAAGGTGTTGACCCTGATTCCCTCAAAAACTCATTTGCATCATCATCCTGACCTTGATTCCCTCTACTATTTGTAGAATTAGAACCTATTTCAACCCCGGTTCTTGCCTTTTTTGCCTTGTTCTCAGGAATCGCATGAAGAGCTAGTAGTGCCTGGTGTGTGACATCTGCAGGGCATCCAGGACAAGGATTGCTGTTATTCCCTGGCTCTTTTGCCAAGTGCCATTTGAAACGATAAATACCCCCATTGATATCAGTTTTACACCAGTTGCATTTAACCTTCGTTGTACCCTTGACGGAAGTACAATGTGACCATGCAAAGTCTTTTTGACGTGGCATTATGATCAAATCTGCAATAAACATTTTTAATTCAGTCTACTTTGTGGACAGTTAGGAGAGAAGACAGAAAAAGAAAACCAATGCACCTAATGTATAAATTTTGACCTCTATTTATAATATTGATAAGTTAGAAGTTTAAACTAATATCCCTTATTTTTAAATCTACTTTTCATTTATTTGAATAGATTGAAGCAGCAGCTGTAGGGGGATTGGTTTTGGTTTGTCTCATTTTAAAAAAAAATCTGCTTTGGTAGGGTTTCATAATATTTTCCTGCAAACTCTGCCCATTTTTTCTCATCAGGATCACTGACAGCATGACACAATTTGTGCAGAATCTTGAGGTAAGTCACTTGCCATGGTTTCAGTGAGTATTCATGGGAATCTGTAAACAGCCAGATCATTTTTTGTTTTAAACGAAGGCATTGGTTCTGAGGTATTATCTATGGCTGTTTTTATATACTATATTATTACAATACCTAGTGTTAGATCCCTATTTGTTTTTTCACATATTTTGAACTGTGAAATGAATTTTATGTTTATTTGGTGGTTTAATGTTTTTGTATATTTAAAATTTTGGTTTCTTTGTTCTTGAGGTTATTTTTGTGACAATTTTCCTAACAGAATTAAGCTAGTATTGAATGGATACCAGCTACTGCTGATGCTGTAAATGGCTAAATGCAATGGTTGCCAGAGTTATTTTCACATAGAGTTATTTTCACAAACCTTATACATTACAGCATATTGTTTTACAGTTTTGTGCGGCTCATTACTGGCTTCTGTACTTCACAGACCAAATGTCACAAGGCAATGGATTGGCGTGACATAAAATGACTAAAATTTTAAAAGATTAGGTTGAATAAGTGACAAATAGCTTGATATTCCAGATGGGTACATCCTCTCACATGGTTGGTTTCTTCATTATGGTGTCTGTATTTTTACACTTTTACTGCTTCGAATACAACTAAAAAAATACAGACACCATAATGAAGAAACCAACCATGTGAGAGGATGTACCCATCTGGAATATCAAGCTATCAAGCTATTTGTCATATGAAATAACTGGAAATGGCCCTATGTATACGTTGAATGCATTCTGTTGGCTTAATAAAAAAAATTTAATATAAAAGGCGAATGCTTTTTTTTAGTAATCTGTGGTAATGTGTAAGAGCATGACAAAAAATACGATTTCAAATAGTACCTACCTGAGAGTCAGCGCCCAGAAAAAAACCAGAAATTCGCGGCCAGAAAAAGAACCAGAAATTCGCGCCCAGAAAAACGCCAGAAATTCGCGCCCCAGAAAAATGCCAGAAATTCACGCCCAGAAAAACCCTCGACTCAGCCGCCTTCAGCACATTAAAAACCCTCGACTCGTGTTCTAAAAAGGAGAAAAACGCGAGATATAAAAGTGAAAACGCGTTTATTTTAGGGTTTTTTTTGAAACGCGATTTTTTCGCGATTTTTTGCCGATTTTTGGTCGAAAAACCCCCGATTTTTAGCCAATTTTCAACGATTTTTTGACAGCGTTGACTGCCCAAAAAATCGGCGACCCTGCAGATTTTTTCAAAATCGCGATTTTGGCGATTTATGCTTCTATGGTCTCAACTATCTCACATCTAGGTGGATGTCGTACCTTTCACTACTTTGGCCAATGTATTTTCATTCAGTACTTCGAATGAAGGTCATCTATCATAAACACTGTAGAAACCCTTGTTTCCCCTGACTTCTGAAACTGTGTGATTTTTTTTTTGTTTTTGTGTTTTTGGTTTTTTTGTGATTTTTGCATACAATAATAAAGGTGCGATTTTGAAAGAAATTCATATAAATTCAAATAAATAGATACTGAAGCAAAAACCCTTTGGAATAACTCATCTATGATCTTATTATGCGTTTCAGATGATTACAATAAAAGATCTCTGGCATGCAGACTAAATAATATAAAATATTGTTTCAAAAACCTGATTTGCTGCAATATGAAAATGACCTTGAATCTGGTACGGCTGCAATAAATAAGCCTTTCTCCCTCCGTTTGACGATCCAAAATGATGCCAGGTATATAGGCGCCCCAACTGGTAATAGCAATCTGATCAAAGAGTAGGCGATTTGCTCCAAGAAGAAAGTACGCCCCTTTTTGTGAAGGTACGGCCTGGTACAGAAATGTACGGCTTCTACAACAGCAGCAATAAATAAGTACGGCCTTGGAAAGAGTGTCAGATCTTGATAAAAAGGTGCGCCACTATTGAAGATCTCTTTCTAGACGATTTCCAGACCAAAACCCTGAAGATATAAACTTCTGTGTAGCTCTGTGATCTATCCTGAATGAAGAAATCTCTCTGAAATGCAATAGATCAGCTGGTATCTCACAGCCTCTGAATCGCAACACTGAAGATGGCCCGTTCTCCAATGTCTGTAGACAACAAAAACCCTAGGCTTCGTTCTCCGGAAGAAGACTTGCTCAAATTTCAATATTCAATAACATAATGAGCTCAAATTCCAATGAAACCCTTATATCTCCTCAAAACTGCGAATTCTCTCCAAAAGGCATCATTAAAATAATTCGAACTTTTCTTTTTTAATTATTTCAATAGTCTCCGATCAAATTTTTAATTATAAATTATAATCAAAAATGGCCCCTTCCATGATGGGCAACCCCCTTCAGCAATCCACTTAAGTTATAATATTAAAATATTATAACTTTATAATATAAGCTCCAAAAATAATTAATATTTAATTAATCAATTAAATATTAATATTTCCCTCAAAATGTGTCCGATTCACGAACCTGAAGCTGGTGACTAAGTGAATGATTCTGCACATGATCAATCCATACTGCTAAAAATAGCAGGGGTGCCTCGCTGCGTGCCAAATACTGCTAAAAATAGCAACTCAGGCAAATGGTGTCCAAATGAGCCCGAACGAAAGCCAACTAGTCAAAACCTGACAACTAAAGCCAAGCCAAGCTCCATCAAGACCCTCTATCCATCCCATCAACCTACGAGGGTCGCATAATAGGCTAATCGTGAGCTCACGAGAGATTATCAACGAAGGGGACATGGCAGTCCGCCCCTCCTGAAATTGCTTGTCCTCAGGCAATCTCAACTCTGGATGCTGCAGAATATCCTCGCTCTCCCATGTAGCATCCTCCACAGGCAAATCTCTCCATTTCACTAAATATTCCCTGATAGTCCTCCTACGCAACTGTCTCTCTCTGTACTCTAGGATAGACTCAGGTACTAAAATCAACTTTCCCTCATCATCTAAGGGAGGTAAAACTGCCGAAGGTACCACACGGTGACCCAACGCCTTCTTGAGACGTGACACATGAAAAACATTGTGTACCCTACTCTCTGCCGGAAGCGCTAGCTCATAAGCCACCTCTCCAACACGCCTCAGGATCCTGAAAGGACCGTAATATCATGGCTTAAGCTTCTCTGACCCACTCTTCCTAAGAGTAGACTGACGATAGGGCTGCAGCATAAGATAAACCATGTCACCCACATCAAAAGACCTCTCTGTCCTCTTCTAATCTGCGTACTACTTTTGCTGATTCTGTGCCTTGGCAATATTCTCCTTGAGAGCCCTCATACTATCCTGACTCTCCTGCAACAAGTCTCCAACACTCGGCACTCTACTGTCACTCAGTAGCAAATCCAGAAAACTCGGCGCCTCATACCCGTACAACGCCATGAAAGGGGACATCTGAATGGTCATATGGAAGGTCGTGTTGTAGCAATACTCGCACAAATGAATCCACTTGACCCATGCCTTTTGCTGCCTTACAATATAGTTCCTGAGGTAACCTTCCACCCATTTATTACTATCTCCGATACGCCCATCGATGCGGGTGTGCTTGGTGCTCGATCATTTCGATCCCACAAATCCCGAACACCTCACGCGAGTGACTCAAGGCCGACTATCACGAAATGGCTCACTATGCTCGAGGAGCCCAGCCCATGTGATGCGAATACCTCATGAAAGAAGACCTCGGCTACCTTTGTAGGCGTAGCCAGAGTGGTGGTGTCGAGGAAGAAGTGGAAGCATGCTGGATATAGATCCGGCATATATGCAATCCGGAGTCCTTGGGCTTTAGAGCAGAGCCGGTAATGAAATCCATCGGCCAATTCCCACTTCCTGTCAGGAATCGGAAGTGGCTGCAATAATCCTGCCGGGTACGTGTTCTCCTGCTTGTTCTGCTGACAAACAGGGCACTCACGCACATACTGAAGAACATCTGCCTTAAGTCCTTTCCATGTAAATCTCTCCCGAATCTGTCTGTATGTTTTGAAATATCTGGGATGTCCTGCAGTAGGTACATCATGAAAGGCTCGCATGATAACGTTCTTCATCTCTGAACCTGGGACCAAATAAATCCTGTTCTTGTAAATGATCAGGTCATTCACAAGCGTGTATCTAGTGTCAATCATTGATCCCTCTACAATGCTGGATGCCCAAGTGTCCTTGGCATACTCTGCCACAATCATATGCCTCCAATCCTCTGTAATATCGACCATAGAGCTCAAATAAGGTCTGCGTGAAAGAGCATCAGCTACTACATTCTGGGTACCTTTGATATAAGAGATATCAAAGTCATATGCCTGCAATTTATTTACCCACTTCTGCTGACGCTCATTGAGATCTCGCTGCCCTAGGAAATGTCTCAAACTGTTCTGGTCATTTTTGATGCAAAATTTGCTGCCAACAAGATATTGCCTAAATTTTGCCAAGGCATGCATTATAGTGAGCATCTCCTTATCATAAATGTTGTAGAGTCTCTCTGGCCCTCTGAGTTTTCGGCTCTTATACACAATAGGGTGCTTGTCTTGCATAAGCACCGCTCCAATGCCCTCACCTGAAGCATCGCACTGAAGCTCAAAAGGCTTCGAAAAGTCTGGTAGTGCCAACACTGGACACGTAGTCATCAACTCCTTAAACCTCACAAAACACTCCTGTGCCTCAGGAGTCCAACAAAATGCACCCTTTTTCAACAAATCTGTCATAGGGGCTGCATGACGTGAATAACCATTCACGAATCTGCGATAAAACCCACACAAACCTAGAAATCCTCGCAACTGTGTAAGGTTCGCCGGTGTAGGCCAGTCTATAATAGCGCGGATCTTCTCAGGATCCATCCGCACTCCCTCTGCACTGATAATATGACCTAAGTATAACAATTCAGTCATCCCCAAATCACATTTGGACTCCTTGGCGTACAAGGACTCCCTCTCCAAAATACTGAGCACGGTCTCCAGATGAGCCAAATGCTCCTGCCAAGTCCTGCTGTATATAAGAATGTCATCGAAGAAGACAAGTACAAATCTCCTCAGCAGTGAATGGAAGACTCTGTTCATGGTGGACTGAAATGTCGCTGGCGCATTAGTGAGCCCAAATGGCATCACCACAAACTCAAAGTGTCCACAATGACAACGGAATGCAGTCTTCTCAATGTCCTGTTCACGAACCCTGATCTGATGATAACCTGACCTTAAGTCTATCTTCGTGAAATAGCATGCACCATGGAACTCATCAATAAGCTCGTCTATACGAGGTATTGGATACCTGTTTTTGATAGTCCTCTTATTCAGGACTCTGTAGTCTATGCACATGCGTAGGGTGCCATCCTTCTTCTTCACCAGAACAACTGAAGAAGCGAATGGTGATTTGCTAGGTCAAATGTGACCCATAGCAAGCAACTCCTTGATCGTTTTCTCGATCTCATCTTTCAACCGCTTGGGATGTCTATAAGGAGTAATCATAACGGGCTTAGCGCCCTCCTCAAGCTCAATAATGTGCTCAATGCCCCTGTCTGGAGGTCTCCCTGGTGGAATATCGCTGAATACCTTATCATGCTTGATTCTCAACTGCTGTATTTCAGGATGATACTCAGTCTTCTGCTGTCCCTCCTGTATAGGTGCCAATGTGCACTCGGCAGCCCACTCTACCATGTCATGTCGCATGAGTCTCTCCATCCGACGAAAGGAAATAGTTTTGATGTTGCTGTCCCGAATTTCCTTAAGAATATGTGTCTTCCCATCCACATCAAAACGGATCTCCATGTCCTTGAGACGAAGAGTGACTTCCTCAAGGGAATGAAGCCACTTCATGCCCAAGACTAAATCGATATCCCCCATGTTCACTACGTAATAATCAGCCTTGAACTCATAATTGTTCAAGCGCAAGGGGAGATCCTTAATCATGCGTTCACACCTAAGAGTGTAACCGTCGGCCACCTTAACCCTAATGCCTTCGAACTCCTCAGTGATGAGTCCGCGCTTCTCCACAAATCTAGCATCAATGAAATTGTGTGTGGCTCCTGTATCAAGAAGGGTAATGACCCTCTGTCCTGCCAAAACTCCACGAAGCCTAAATGAACCCTCCTGCTGAATGCTAGATAGGCGTGCCTCCTGAATCTGGAGCTCTGACTCTGCCTCTGCCTTAGGCTCTGAAGCCTCTGACTTTGACTCCTCAGAACTCTCCTGCTGTTCGGAATTTTCTGATTCCGAATCCTCGTAGTAAGCCCACATCACTCGATCTCCCTTGCCCTTAGGCCTCAAAGGACAATCGTGATTGGCATCATAGGGACCTTTGCGGTAGAAGCAAAGCTTCTTTCTACGTAGATCATTAAGGGCCTCTCGATCCAAAGGTGGCGCCGCTGATTTACCCTTTGAATCATTCTTGAAATCTGATTTATCTTTGTTAAAATCTGATCTCTCTCTATTTTTATTGAAGCCCTTGTTGTCCCTGAATGAAGAATTGTTTTTGGAGTTAAACCTGTTGGATGGTGTTGCCAACTCCATGCTACGCGCCTTCTTCATAGCTTCCTGTAACGAAGGAGGATCAAAAGCTTTGATCCAACCTCTCAATGGCTCTGTCAGTCCCTCCATGAAAAGCACTACAAGTCGCCTCTCGGAAATATTAGGAACCATAACTGATAACTTCTGAAAGTCACCAATATAAGACTCCAAACTGCCACTCTGTCGCAACTGAGCCAAATCTCTGAAATAGGATTCTGGATCCTTTCTGTCAAAACATTCCACCAACCTGTCAACAAACTCCTGATATGAGGTGATCCGATCATGCTGGAGTGTCACCATCCCGTGGTGCCACCAGTCGTAAGCTACTCCCTCAAGATGCAATGTCGCATACCTGATAGCATCCCTCTCAGCCATCGGACACAATGTGAGGAAAGTGTCTAGCTTACTGATCCAGGCCTGAGCTGTAACCTTGCCACTACCATCGAACATCGCTAGATTGAGTCTATTGGTAGCATGCTTCAGATCATTATTCTGATATCTAGGTCTCCAATCCTGTCGACCTCTGTGATGTTCTCTCCTCTGTGTAACAAATCTGTCAAAGGAAATCCTCTCTCTGACATCTGGTGGTACTAACTCCCACTCCTCGTTCGCTGCCATAAGTGTGTCTGCGAACAACTCCTCATGCTCTTCACCTGCAATAGCCTCATCGGGCTCCTGTCTCGCAAAAGTAGGCCTAGTGGGCCTATCTGCTGTCCGTGAAACAGTCCTAGGTGCTCTCTGAGATCTTGCATCACTCCTATTATCGTCACACTGTGGTGACGGTCTCCTCTGTGTACCTAACCTCTGGATTGCCACTGTCAACTGCTGTAGCACATCGTTAGACTGCCGTTGACCTGCTCGTAAGTCTCTGAGAGTGTCTAACACCTCTGCATCGTCCTGATCTCTAGGGTTATGAGGAATCTCTGTTCTAGGAATATCTGTCCTGTCAGCCATGTTTCCTGGCTGCCGGATCGAACCCTGTTGCCTGTCAATCAAGGCTCTCCTGCGAGTATAATACCTGTGTGACCCAAACTCTTGTGGCTGCATAAGATTGCTAAACCCTCAGGATGGCAGGATTTAGCTCTGATACCACTGTAGAAACCCTTATTTCCCCTGACTTCTGAAACTGTGTGATTTTTTGTTTGTTTTTGTGTTTTTGGTTTTTTTGTGATTTTTGCATACAATAATAAAGGTGCGATTTTGAAAGAAATTCATATAAATTCAAATAAATAGATACTGAAGCAAAAACCCTTTGGAATAACTCATCTATGATCTTATTATGCGTTTCAGATGATTACAATAAAAGATCTCTGGCATGCAGACTAAATAATATAAAATATTGTTTCAAAAACCTGATTTGCTGCAATATGAAAATGACCTTGAATCTGGTACGGCTGCAATAAATAAGCCTTTCTCCCTCCGTTTGACGATCCAAAATGATGCCAGGTATATAGGCGCCCCAACTGGTAATGGCAGTCTGATCAAAGAGTAGGCGATTTGCTCCAAGAAGAAAGTACGCCCTTTTTTGTGAAGGTACGGCCTGGTACAGAAATGTACAGCTTCTACAACAGCAGCAATAAATAAGTACGGCCTTGGAAAGAGTGTCAGATCTTGATAAAAAGGTGCGCCACTATTGAAGATCTCTTTCTGGACGATTTCCAGACCAAAACCCTAAAGATATAAACTTCTGTGTAGCTCTATGATCTCTCCTGAATGAAGAAATCTCTCTGAAATGCAATAGATCAGCTGGTATCTCACAGCTTCTGAATCGCAACACTGAAGATGGCTCGTTCTCCAATGTCTGTAGACAACAGAAACCCTAGGCTTCGTTCTCCGGAAGAAGACTTGCTCAAATTTCAATATTCAATAACATAATGAGCTCAAATTCCAATGAAACCCTTATATCTCCTCAAAACTGCGAATTCTCTCCAAAAGGCATCATTAAAATAATTCGAACTTTTCTTTTTTAATTATTTCAATAGTCTCCGATCAAATTTTTAATTATAAATTATAATCAAAAATGGCCCCTTCCATGATGGGCGACCCCCTTCAGCAATCCACTTAAGTTATAATATTAAAATATTATAACTTTATAATATAAGCTCCAAAAATAATTAGTATTTAATTAATCAATGAAATATTAATATCTCCCTCGAAATGTGTCTGATTCACGAACCGACTGAAGCTGGTGACTAAGTGAATGATTCTGCACATGATCAATACATACTGCTAAAAATAGCAGGGGTGCCTCGCTGCGTGCCAAATACTGCTAAAAATAGCAACTCAGGCAAATGGTGTCCGAATGAGCCCGAACGAAAGCCAACTGGTCAAAACCTGACAACTGAAGCCAAGCCAAGCTCCATCAAGACCCTTTATCCATCCCATCAACCTACGAGGGTCGCATAATAGGCTAATCGTGAGCTCTGAGAGATGTCAACCAGAAGGGGACATGACAAACACTACTCAGGGCTGATTTGACTTGAGGCTTCCTTACTCTACGCATAGGTTTGTCCTTCAATGGGTGAATTTGTCATCCCAGACATCCTACAATCATACAAACCTACTAGAAATGAAAACAATATTCAAGTGTCTTGTATCAATCCTCCTAACTAGGAATTCTTTATCCTAGGAGTACTTAACTTGTCTCAGTTATCCTAATAACTTAAGTTAAAAGACTTTACTTGATTCTGCCATCATTTCGATCCTAGTAGATAATAAGTACATCTACGTATTCTCCATATACAGAGATCATACACAACATGCAATAACCATTCAAAATGCAAATAAATCCTTCCCTTTTATCTTTTTCCATTATTTCTTTTTAATGCAAGATAAGTAAATTAATCCCCTAAGCTCATTACTCATATATTCCCTTTTCACAATCCATTAAACATTGAATCCCTAGATACTCGTCATATGGAGTTCATACATAATTCACACTTTAACGCAAGCACATATTTATGCTATCAAGTATACACTTCAGAAAACATGCATAACCATTCCTTAAAGTAATTTACTTACATGGAGCAACATAGAACCATTCCTTGTTTATCTTAACTGAGTATTGATCTCAATGCAAATTCCCTAACTATGCACATTCAGTATTTTACTCTTTTAGTTAATTATCAAGAAATATGCTCTAGAATATGAAGGATGAAATAGCATGCCTGGTATATGCCTTTTCCCTTTTAGAGGATGACCTTGAATGGTTTGCAGCTCCTCAGACCTCCAACAAAAGATTTCCAGCACTCTCAGACCAGTCTCTAACTCCTCAAAATTGACCAATGGCAAAAGATATACAGTTGAAGAGTAATCTCAACTTCCTAGTGTGAACTCAAAAATTGTGAAGATAACAAACAGAGGATGTTTCTCAGCAAATGGTGATATAAGTTCTCAGAAAAATATGAAAAGCTTCTCTCAGCAATACTAAAGCTCACTCACAGCTCAAAAAGGGATAGCCACAGTAACTGGTATATGCTGGTAAAAATTCCCAGTATCTTTCAAACTCAGCAATACAGATAAATATAACCAGAACAGAAAATGATTATGGAGGTTCAATAAGAATGATAAACTCAGATTGTTCAATGTGTGTCCCCTAACGAATGGAAGGGCGTGTATATTTATACACCCGAAATGCAACGGATTCCACCAATGGAGGCATGTGGATTGACATCTAAGTGCTCAGAATTAGTCAAAATGATAGATGGCGGATTCTTAAACCCTATGTCATTGAAATTGAAGGTGATTCGACTCCCTTTTAAGCCAGCAAGAGAGGAATAAATCAACTCTCACATGGCAGATTTGACAGCTCAAGGCGTGTTCGGATTTTAAGGGTTTTATTGAGGCAAAGATCCGTTCCAGATGAGACGTCAATACTGCAACAATCCCACGTCGCTATTTTTGATGCCCTAAGAATAGTTTCGGCCATTATTCATTGACCTATTCTCTACCCGCACGTTTCAGACGCGTTTTCTTCATGCGTGCGATTTTCTCAAGCAGTTTCATGAATAAAACGTATTTTCCTCTTTCAATTTCAATGTTTCAAATGTTTGCATTCCAAAAATTTCGATTTCTCCTTGAGTTAAATATTTAATATTGATTTCAAAACAAATCTATTATTACTATGTATTGATTTCATATGATAAACAAATCAAATATTTCCAAAGTCATTTAATAAAGATTTTACTATGCAAAGTGATTATTTAATAATTTTACCAAGGTATTTTAAAAATTCAATTTCCAAAATTACCCAAGGTAATATAAAATTGATTTCCAAAATCACTTTAGGTAATAATATTAAATTCCTATATTCTTATATATTTAATGTATATAATATATATATTTCTATTATAGATTTATTTACTCCAATATATATGTATATATATATATTTAAATATTACTGTTTAAATATATTTAAATATATACATATATGTATTTAAGTAAAACTATAATATAATATATACTTATATATTATTAAATATATAAACATTTACATATTTAATTATTTACACTTATATGTATTAATTGTTAAATATGTATATTGCGAGCCAGTCAGCATACTTTCAATATACATACTTACGTATTCGTGTAAATATGAATATACGTAAATTCTAATAAAATATTATTATTAACATCATTATTCACAGGCAATAGGTAACGTGGGTATGTATATATATGTATATCACTGTATGCAGTGTACACGTAAATGTATGTCTATCATGTCGATACGTATATATGGGCATATCCATCTGCCGAGCATATGTATGTATTGACATGTATATACATATGGTTACATGTACATTATATACATGTATACGCATACTCACTCGACCTATCAACATATATCCATTCACGTTTTCTACATTAAAGCACAGTAAGTCAGACAAATAAGTAATCATCATTTTTCAAAGCATAAAGAAGTAAACATAACTCCAAGCCTAAGGATGACTTATCTAGACCAACATAACTGACTTGGTTTCTCAGAACCTATACTGACGTGTGTGTATGCTCATTTGGTACTCGTTACTGCTTACCCGACCAAGTTCCTCCCCGAGTGATATTTCTCCTTTTCCTGGAGGTATGAACCTGTTTCCTGCACACCGTGACACGACAACGAGAGTCATATGCTCAAAACGAAGCAGAATACATGAAACATTTCAAAAGTTAGATTCTTCACCAATCAATAATCTTCTATTCTCCTGTATGCAGTATTTCACCAAGAATAATATCAAATGAAACAACATTCATATTGAAAACAAGGTACAAGCATCATTAATTCACCTCCAGAATTCATATTTACTCTATCTAGTGATGGTAAATTGTAACGTCACAATTTGGGATGTAACAGAGGCCGACCTCTCTTGATAGTGATCTATATTATTTGTAATTACATTTTATGAAGGCCGACCTTGCACTTGAACAGGTGCGACCTCTCCACCATCATGTATATATACAAGCTCATTTCATTCCATTCATAATCGATCAAGTTCGAGCATCTCTTCTCTTCCAAGTGTGAATTCTTCAAGGGCAGATCAATCAAGTGCAGATTGCGAATTATCAAGAGCAGATAGCGAATTTCTTAAGGGCTGATCTGAGTTACAAGGAAGTGTTGATTACTTGTTATCATTGCATCTTGTGAAGGTGCTGCATATCAGCCTTCAGATTGGCCTCATTGTAAAGAGACTTGTTGCCATTATTGATATATAATAAAGAGATATTTGTTGCTGGGTTTTTCCCCTCAAGAGGAGGGTTTTCCCAGGGTATCTGCTGTGTTATTGTGTTTGATTTAGAATTAATTTTCTGTGCATTAAATCTGATCATAAAATTAACAAGTATAGCCATTGAATTTCTGATACTTATTTATCTTGTGACCTTCATGGTCATGTGCGAATTATTGTTGAAATTGTGCGCATTTTATGCCTTATTGTTGAAATTGACTTTTTCTTTCCCTTGGTTTTGATTTACTTTTTTAACGGTGGCTATGCTTGAATGTTTTAAACTGCTGGTCAAGTTTCTTGTTATGTTCTCTATCGTGTCCATGATGGGCCTCCGATAGATTGTATGAGGGAGTAGAATACGGAGAATGTACCAGTTCTTGATGTGTATGCTGCTAGAATTATGATAGATTGAAATTCCTTGTATCCCTGTTAGATGCAAGTGATTATTGCATCAAATGTCATGAAAGTTTTGAATCAGCCAGTGTTGCTATGGATCAATTGATATGAGTATCTTGCCGATTAGTGTGGTCGTCATGTCTAGATAGTTAAAAAGGATGTGAAATGGAATTTGAGAATATGCTTAAATGTTGATTCCTAATTGTATATATGTCCATGAGATATGAGAGAACTTGTTTTGTATATGATGAAATAACAAGTAATGGTAGAAAGAATGTTAATTGAGAAAGCAAAAAAAAATTTGTGTAGTGGACTTCAATTAAAGATGGATAAATAGAGGAATAAGGATAACAAATTCTAAAGGATAAACACAAGAAAAGGAATAAGTGATAGAAGACAAGGTAAAGATAGATATGGAAGCAAAGGAAGTAAGAATTTGTGGGAATATAAGTCAGATATGAGTTGTGAAAGGGTAGAGTGTATTGCTAATAATTGAAGAAAAGTGTTGCAGAACTGCAAAGGGATAAAGGAATTTATTGGATGGTAATTTAAGCTAGAACAAACCAATAGTTGGTAAAGGAAGTGAAATTAGAAGGGATAGAGAAGGATGAGTGAAGATTGGTTGAGGAAATTTTATTATAGTGAGATGGAAGAAAGGAAGGGAGGATACTTGGAAAAGATGAATAAAAGAGATTATGATTTTAAATAAGACAAAGGTATGGACTGTAATTCAAATTTGAATTGAGGCAATGGAACATAATAAAGAGATAGATGTAGATAATGATAGAAATGAGAGAAGTATAAAGAAGGTACAAATGTATATGCATGGAAATTTCAAAACCAGATTTATCAAGGGAAAATGGATAGCGAGTGTCCTAGTCTCAGAGGAGTTGTATGCACGATGGTTAGTTTTGACCTAGTTGATGCACTGTTTGAGATTTGTTTACTGTTATGAGACCTCAACCTAGTGTTGGGAAGGAGGACTGATCTTTTGAGAATATGTTGTGTTTTATCAAAATTATGATACGTGATTTATACTTGTATGTGTCTATGATGGACTATGATTTATGCCTCATCTAGTGGGCATGAAAAGTGTGATTAATTTCCTTATACTTGAATGTTGTGATGTCATTCTTTTATGCTCTAGCAAGTCAGCCATATGTCACTTGGATATAATTGGATGGTAGTTGTACCATGTGCTGTTATATGCATAAGTATAAGCAGATGTACCGTGTATGTAGTGTGCATGATTGGCATACTTTGCAGTATAGGGTCCAGTGGGACCAGTATTCGGTGGAAAGTGCCATCTAGGAAAATGCGGAGGATATTGTTAGATCATTTCCGCATCTGAGAATTTTAGCATACTTTCATTTCTGCATATTATGACTTTTATTATATATACTAGATGATTAAGACATTTTATGTAGATGTTTTGTAATAAGACATCAAGATGATGTCTCTTCCAAGTGGGGAAGGATGTCACGTCTCAGACTTTGATGCTGCTTGCATTTACTTTATGTGGAACTGATATATGAATAATTGTGTGTGGTAGAATAAATATTATGCTATTTTGAAAGATGGAATAAGTGAATGATTATTTTATTTTGGAAAAGATGAAATGCAATGAATATTATTTTATTTCGAAATATGATGCAATATAGAAAATGTTATTATGGAATAATAAATCATATTGCTTCGATTTACTTTGGACACTAACCTATTAATGGGTGCCTGAGTTTTCATGAGTTGCAGGTTGTCGAAAACCAAGGGTGTGGTTAAGGTAGAGGAGGCTAGCTACTTGGCAAGGTTAAGATGGAATAGTCTCCCTAACACACACAAACACTTAGTAAACATATAGTTGCATTTAGAATTTCATTTAGTTAATTATTTTATATTGTTTCTTACTTTATAGTGGTTATTTAATTTAATTGGTGGCAAAATTAAATGCACATATAAAATAAAAGAAATAGTTTTTATTTTAATTATTGATTTCATTTAAAGATTAAATAATTATTATTTATTATTTTGTGAATAATTGTGATGCATGACTAGAAAATCATGTTTGCTATTTAAAAATTAATTTTATTAGATAAATTTGAAACAAATCATAGAAAAGAAGGAAAGATTTCCGAAAACAACTTAGTGAGATAGAAAACTTTAGAAAATTAGAAAAATAGATGAAAAGAAGTTAAATTTAGAAAACAAAACAAAAAAACAAAGCAAAACAAAGATAGAAAAAGAGAAAGAAAATAATAAAAGATAATAATCTCTTATTCTTTCACCACCAGAAGATTCATGCAAAACATTAGATTTGTTTTCTCAAAATTTCAATCTGCAAAACGAAAAACAAAAACAGAAACAATAGAGTTAGGGAAATTGGGCAAAGTAGAAGAAGAATAGTGGAAAAGAGAGGAGAACAAGAAGTGAGCCAAACAGGAAAGCGTTTTACCAGGTTTCTAATCATTTCCATTGTATTTAATTTTCAAATTTGTGTGAATAAATGGATCTGTCTCTGTTTGTTTTGTAAGAAAGATTAAATTCTCATTTGAATATATCAATTGTAATTATGCGTTGAATGTTTAAAATCACTTATTTTCTGTACGAAAAATTGAGTATTATGGCTGCAATAATTTGTTTATTTTTAATTCTGCAAACTATAATACTGAATTTACTTTCATGAATACATACGTTATACTTCTGTAATTGTTTGAAACGAATGTAATAATATTATTATATATATTATGCTGAACAGTATAATATATATATATAATACTATTATATTTTAGTATTGAATATAATAATATTAAATATATATAAACATCAAGCTGCACAGCATAGGCGTAATCCAGCTAGAAGACTTGATCTCTGTTTTATTTGTGAATGGAAGTATAATCGGAAAAAAATATTGTTAAAGGCTTTTAGCAGCCACGCCTGCCTAAAGAGAAGCTGCACTGTGGAGGTAGCAGCCCCTCCAAAGGCCGCAGCCTGTGGAGAGGGCACTACCATCCACAAGCAGCGATTCCCCAAGGAGGTCGTCGCCTCCTTTTCTCTTTGCCATTCGATTAAAGTTATATGCATTAGCAGTTGCCAACGTTGGATGTATGCGATTTACTAAATGGAGATACTTGTGTTGAATATATATATATATATACTATTGATTATTTATCAGTATAAGTTGTTGTATATGATTCCCATTCTGACCAGTAAATTTACTTCTGTTGAAAACGAAAATTGTGAATATGAATACATCTACATACATATACATATACATATATATATATATGCAAGATTTATTCTACCTAGATTGCTGAGATGAATGGAGATATATCTATTATGGATAGGTGCACATGCTGAATACATAAACATAAATCTATTTTTCTGTTATTTTTAATGGAACCATTCAATTTGGAAATTGTTTTCACAGAATAAATTATTAGAATTTAGTATGCAAATGGAAAGACATATAAATTTATATACTTGTTATTTTTAATTGCAATATAAGTAAATCGATTGGATTGAGTTGTAGAGATAAATATAAACAACTTGTTTTTCTTTGGATTATTTCATTTTTGTTGGAATTGTAAATATAACCGGACATGCAATCCAAAATAATGAACTTGGAGTTAAAATGTGTTTTCCGAAAGAACTCAATGCTTAGAGGATGCTTGAAACTTAAACATATTTATGAGATACTATGTTATATTTATTCTTTCTATGAGATTACTTCCAGGACAGGATGCCAAATGTGGGCTCCCAAAGACGGTAATTTATTTTTTCTAAATTACCATTATGTTTATTTATGCTTGGCCAAGCTACTGTACCAGTGAAATAGATGGTTTGAAAAGCCTAGATTTTTATATTATATATGTCTCTACCACATCATGTATGCGAGTATTATGTTATTCTAATTTAGGAATTGCATATAGGCATCAAGCACACATCGAGAGATTCTGTAGTACCCCTCCGTTTATGCTTATGTTTTCTGTTGATACTTTTTCATACTGTTAGACTTATGTTGTTTTGTTGGATACTTGGATCGCTGATTTTGAGCGATGATGGATTATTTTGTGACATGATGTTACTTTGTGTGATGTTTATTGTTTTTAGACATGTAATGATTTAGTGTAGATGTTTACTTTGAGTTGTTTATGGATATGCACATGCTTATGATGGACTAACAACATTTATTGAGTCAGTTTTCTGTGAGTGTATTTGGTGTGGAGAACAGAATCGCATCACTCGCTTGCGAGTGCCCTGCGGTATCTGTGATTTTCTCCGCACGGTGTGTCTGTTAAATGCTTTATATATATATACATGTATGTACGTTGTTTGCTCGGTTGCAGGATTTGCAGGTACATGACACCGACTCCACCTGTGTAATCAGGTCTGAGCGTGTCAAGACTCAACGGAATTGTTGAACGGGAGATAGTAGTTAGGTTTATCCTAGTCCAATCTCTAACCTTAGTATTAGTACGTTGTCAGTTTTCAGTTTGGGTCATAGGTTGTTTTGTAATGTGTTCTGTTGGTTAAATCGTTTTAAAAAGGTAAATGTTGGTTATTTTTAATGTTAATCATTGTGCTTTATTTATTGTTATAAAATTAATATTTAAATATGATTGAAATTTATTTATTTAATAATTTAATGCATTAGTTAGTTTATTTAGTTAAATAGTTGATCTTTAAAAGGATTTAACTATTTTAATTAAATAAATTAATTAATTAAATTAAATTATTAAGTGCATAAATTATATTGTATTTGAATAAATTAGAAAATTAGAAAATAAATTAAAATAATATGCATGTAAATTATAATGTGATTTGGAATTGATTTTTAGTATTTTAAATTAAATAAATAAGTTATTTGCATGCAATTGGAAAATTGAGTTTTTAAATTTTAAATTTAATAAATTAATTAAAATTACATGCAAAATTTAAATGGCAAAACTGCCGAGAGGTGGAGAAGATATTTTTCTCAACAACCTCTCGACATGTGTGTGAGTGCCATAATTTTCATTTGGGGTTGTTGAAAATTTTTACGGACGATATTGAGGATCTCGGAAATTGCACGGGCTTGTTCAATTGCCTCGGGGAAATTTTTCTGGGCACTGGCAAAAATAATTCTTTCTCTGTGTTAAAAATTCAATTTTTCTTAGAGGATTTGATTTTTTCCTCTAGGGTTGTATATTTGTGGGAGATCTTTTGGTGGAGGATCTTTCAAGGGATTTTTGGAGAAGCTTTTGGGAATTTACTTTCTACAGGCAAGAGGATTATACTCTTCAGGGAGCTATTTAACCAGGTATTTTTCTTGTGATATTGGTATCTTGATCTATTTGTAAAGAAAATCTAATTGAGGGAATTTCAATTTCTTGCTATTTGATTTTGGAAAAACTTTCTGTAAACACCTTATTTGTTTGAATAAATTTCAAGAATTTAGGTAAAATAAAGAAAGAAAATTCAAACCAAATTCTTTAGAAAATTTCTGTGAAAGTTTTAGAAAGGTTAATTGGGGTTTGTTATTTTAAATTTTAAAAAAAAATATACCTCTGTTGAAGAAATATAGTTTTGGAATGAAAAATACAGAATGTATAAATTATTTCTTCAATTCTCTGCTTTTTAAAAAAAAATTACATTTCCAGAAAATTAAATTTTGGTATTGAATAAATTTCTGTTGTGTTTAACCTGGAAAAATTTTATTGAAATAAAATTTCTTTATGAAAATATATTTATTGAAAATCCGCCGTACGGAATAAAATTCCGCCGGCGGAATTTCGTCAAAGTTTTATGTGAGAAACGGATTTAAAAAAAATCCGTGGTTATGAATTAATTTAAAGGTTTTTATTTTAAAAAAAAAATTAAATCCAATTGGGGAGGGCCGAAACCCTCCCCATGGACTTGCGTGCTGGGCGCAGCCTAGCAAGGCTACAGCAGTCGAAGACTGCTGGCGCAGCCTGGCAAGGCTGCGTACAGCAGCGTACCCCTTTTTAAAAGGGAAGGCTACGGTCAGCCGTAGCCTTACCTTTATGGAATGTGTTTAATTCTTTAGTTTAAAATTTCGATTTGTTAAAACCTGCGACTGTGTATTGGTATTTTATTTAAATGAAATTTGATGATATTAATATTTACATTTATATATATATATATATATATGTATATGTATATATATATGTATATATATATATATGTATATATATATATATATATGTATATATATATATAAATATAAATATATAAATATAAATATATTTATGTAAATATGATTATGTATTTAAATAATCATATATATATAAATATATATTTGTAAATATTGTGGAAGTAAATGAGTTTTAATAGGATATATTTGTATAAATTATTATTTTCTATTTTTAAATTGGGAAAATAATATAATGTAATTTATAGTGAAACTGTGAAAATTAGAGAAATGGACTTAATTGACATGGTTATTTTTCTTGAGTTTATTTGTAAATATATTGTTATCAAATTGATACATATATGGATTTAGCGTATCCAAATGGTAGAAGAATATATCCATTTGTTTAAAATCATTTTATTTCTTTTGTGATTGGGCAAGTTGGGAAAAGTTTTAAACTGTTTAAGCCTTCCAGAATAAATTGGGAAAATGGGGGTTTTGTTGTTTTCGAAGTATTTCTCATTGACTTGGGTTTGTGCAAGAGCTAAACATGGTGTTTGATACTGTTAAGATTTATTTGTCAATGTGAGATGTAAACTGTGCATTTGGTAAACCCTTGTCATGAAAACCTAGAAACCTTGTTATGTTTAGGGGAGTGGCTGTTTGTAAGGGCCGACACACAAAGTGGTGTCAGGGTAACTTACAAACAGTTAATGAAGTTAGTGATAATTAAATGACACATTAGTTAGAGATTAAAACTTGTAACAAGATATGCATGCCTCGCTTATGACTCATAAGCTACTACAGTTATGAGTATAAGTCGAGAAGGCCTGGAATGGCAAATCGGTGTCTCGTTTCCTTAAGGGACATTCGATTCCGCAACTGTATGCAATAGGGGCCGGGTTTCGTTAGAGGTTACCAGGGTAACCCAAGGATTGGGGGCCGGAACCTAGGAAGAAACACCAGGGTAACCATTGCATCGTTGTGATGACACTCCACCTAGATTAACAATTAAACCTTGAGTTTGTGTTTCTATCAATTGTCAAAATCTGGAAGCAATGTAACCAATAGTTTGTATGTACTAGTGTCTAGGGTTAGTAGATTTGGTCTAGGTAGCCTTATTACTATCTCCTAGCACGGGGGGTGGACCTACGGGTACCACATGGTTGGGTGGAACGTGCACCTTACTCCGTTGGGTCCCCAGTTTGTTCGTTGCATTGAGAGCTTCATGGGAGGAGAGCTCGCACATGGATTCCTTTCCTACTTTCGTCATCGTATATTGTGAACTTGTAATGTAAAAGCATCCCTCATTTGTATAAGAGGTGATCAATGTAATTGTAAATTGTATCTATTATTTGAACTACCTCATCAGATGGATGAGTATTGTAATATCTCATCAATGCAATATATATATGGAAACATGTTTGTACTTCATTATATCTTGAATGGGAAATTTATCTTTATGCAATGTTTATTTTATGTTATGATTTATTATGTGCAATGCGAAATACTTCAGTCGCTTAAGGAAAACTCAAAGTAGTGTAACGTCGTTTAACCTAAGAATGTATGCAACTTATTAACATAATATTAATACTTTTTTAAAAAAAATTATTACACTTTTATATCACTTTTGCAACATTCTTAGGTTATTAAGACGGGGCATTACAGATTCCCTACTGCTTATATCGTTCCAAGTTGCTAGGCTCCTCGTGCAGGGTCAGTGTTTTCTTCGTGTTAGGAAGAAACCCAGGGAAGTTCAGTACTTTGTGGTTGGGCAGAAAAAATGCCTTAACCTCACTCTTGGCCTCGGCTTGCGGAAAACCTTCAAAGTCATGGCAGTTGAGGATAGAGATTATTATATTAAATGGATATACTCCTTGTATTATTCTTGTATGGCTGCTTAGCCAATCTGTAAAATGTGTAAATAACTTCATGGATGTAATTGTTGTATTGAAGCAAAACTTATTCTTGTAACATTGGAACAGATGTAATGTAACACCCTACTGGTGTATGAGATTTGTACTTCACTATTGTAACTTGCTATAGAGCATTTATAGATATTTTATTAAATATATGATTCACTTTCCTTACTTGGAATAGCATTGCTTTTTGGGATACTATTTTTAGTATGTGATTTTTCCACGCTTTACATCTGTGCATGAATCAGTTTGAAATCAGTATTTTTGTGCACATAAACTGCAGTCATTTCATATTCATAATATTAATGTTGAAAGCACTACCATTGTATTAGATGACTCTCTATAATGCCATGAACGAGTTGTTTATTTAGTGATATTATTAAAGTCATTGCAATTCTGAAACTCATTGGACACTCGGACCTTTTAACAAGCAAACTGTTTGACAAAATGTGCCACATTGTCAATTGAGCTAATCAAGCAAAAATTGCAAAGTCAGAAGCCAAACTAGGGTGGGACACTACATTGCACCAAGTCTTGTGCCTAGGGTTTGATCATACCCACATTGAAAGGATTCATTCACCAGTTTCAATCTCAAAAAATGTCATTTCCCTTTCCTAAGTGGTCGGCAAAAGACTCAATTTATGGGCCCAACTAGCACTTTACTTGGGTGCTCAAAATAAAGTTCCTTTTTATTAAGCAATTAATTAATAGTGAGTTACTTTTTATTTTTTATTTTTGGAGGGAAAGTAATTTAAATGAAGGGCCCAAATGTTATGCCTATGAAGGCAAGTCTTACACCCTCACTTTATATCTGAATTATTATTTTCATGAATTCAATTTTCAATTGGATATTTCAAATTGGGGACAAAAACCCTCAATTCTTCTTAATCTGTTGGGTGTAAATTTTTATCGATGAATTGGGAAAAAATTATGTTCATCTATTGCATCAATCTAAATCAGCATTTGGGGCCATTTTGTGGTCAATGTGCAATGCCACTCAGCTGTAAACTTTCCCTTACCAGCTGCTGTATGGTCAGTTACATTTTGCACATTTTCATACTTGTTCTCAAATAATTGGCATCACTCCTATTGCATCTTATATACTGTGAGCTGTTTATGAATGGTGTGATCTCAATGATAGCATATTGTGAGATGTTTGACTGGTGCGATCTGAATTATATTTTAATAAATTAAATTGAATTGATGCATATTGCCAGCTGGGTCAGTGTTGTACCCAAAACCAAAATTTTGCTTCACTAAGGCATTTTGCTTAATTGAGTCTTAATCTTGTTTAAGTGATGTCAGAAGGTCATTTTTGGGCTTTTTAAATATGGAGTTGGTGTTAGTTTCATGTCAGTCTATTACTCAGGAAATTCAAGAAAAGTGAAAATCTGAAGGAAAATCATCAAAATATTCTATCTCTGAAGAGGGGAGCACATTTTCAAAAGGGCGCCCTATCTTTTAGGAGCTCAGATCCTGGGTTTGTCACCTCCAGCAGGCATTTGTCCGGTATCCGGCTGGACCTCCGAAAGCCTGTCAAACGGACTTGTTTCGTGCAAGTTACGGAAGATATAGCGCAAAACGAGACGGAAGTCAAAATTGGCTAACACTGAGAAAAAGAGCAGCTTTTGAAAAAGGCGCCCATCTTTTTGAGGTGTCAAATGAAGGTTTTTGACTAAATGCCACCTAAGATGTTTATCTCACATTTGTTCAAGCTTCGCGACGCATCCGTCAGTGTGTGAATCTGAGTTGCAGAAGTGCCTGAGCCAGAGGTCAGACATGGGGTCAAATCTTGGTCAAAATATCAAAGGAAAGAGCAAAAGAGCACATTTTTGAAAAGGCGCCTGAGCTTTTCAAGCCTTTAATGTCTTCTTTTTGATGTTCTCAGATATTCAGCTTCTCCGTGTTACGTTCAGCTTTCCGTTGCCTGTCTCCGTCAGATCAAAAGATGACCTGTCAGCCTGCAGTCGGAGTTTTAGTGTTATTTTGGTCAATTCCAGAAATGGCTAAGTCTGGAGGAAAAAGAGCAACTTTTCAAAAAGGCACCCTTGATTTTCACCCCTCAGATGATGTTTTCTGGAGAAATGTGCCTTTGCAGCTGTCATGTCGAATGAGGTCAGCTCCACAGTGAACCTGTGATCCAGTCCTGAAAATTGGTTAATCAAAGTTATGAAGGATTTGTTTTTCCCTTCGTACGAGATGGAGATGAGAAAATTTAAGTCAGAAAAAGAGAGCAATTTTTGAAAAGGCGGCTTGGACTTTGACCCGTTCTTGAACATATGCATTCAAAGGCTACATTTGATTTTGTACTGCTCTGCTCAATACATTGCACCCGTCAATGCGATTGGAGTGGTCGGCCCGGTGTCAGAGGATGAAGCGGAGAAAGAAATTCGTCGATTTTCATCACAAAAATTGGCTAAGGGCGGCCTAGAGAGGTCAAAGTTGATTTTTCGAAGAAGTTACTGGTGCGTAACTTGAGTTCTGACTTGATTTAAACTGAAACGATTCTGGTTGACCATCAGTTCATATCTTGGCATGGGGTGTTTCGGTTCGCATGTCCAGTTAACTGGTTTAAATATCAGTTAAGCGGCTTTGCATAGCGAGTTAATATTCACTTAATTGAAGTGCATGTTTGAAAATCAACTTAAGTTTGCATGTATGGCGCATTAGTTGAAGTTGTGAAGATTTTGTGAAGTTGGCGCTTCACTTTTTGTCAACTTCAGTTTCTAAAAGGGACGCTTTAGTTCTTAAAGCATGAATTTTAAAACATGTGAAGTATGGCGAATTCAATATGAATTGTCAACTGAAGTGAAATTCGCATGATGCTTTAAATAGATTTTGCAACTGAAGCTTAATAAGGCGACTTTAGCATGGTGCTTTATTTAGTTCATTTTAGTTTCAGTTAACTAAATTGAGGTCCAATCACAAGCCAAGCGCAATTTTCAAGGTTGAATGCACTTCTTACGATTTTTGGTGACTAAACTCTATTTATTCAAGTTTAGGCGTCCATTATTTCTTCATCACAAGCTTAGAAATATACATTCTTCTTGAGCGAGCAGCAATTTAAAAGTGCTACAGGTGTCAGAATTCAAGTTCTTCATAGCAACGGATTCAGATTGTTCAGAGGAAGAAGATTCCAGACTTTGTTGTTTCAGTTTAGGTTCAAAAACAAAAAAGAGGATGAAGAAGATTCAGAGAGCAAATAAACCTTCTTTGTTTTTTTCTCATCTTAGGTACTTTCTTTGGCCATCCAGAAATTCAGCATATTTTCAAAATTTTGATCCTCTGGGTTCGCATACTTTAGTATTTGCAGCACAACCCATGTCTTAGATTTTTCTGAGAAAATTACCCCGTAGTCTTCATTCTGAAGCTCTGTGCTTTTTTTCGAGAATTTCTTTGCATGTGGGCCTAAAACACATTTTTTCGAGAATCAAACTTTCTGGGTTGTCTTAGAATTTGATTCTGCACAAAACCCACGTTTTAGAAAAATTTCGAAAACTTTTCCCGCCATAGGCTATTTTTAGCCTTGTCTAGAGATTTTCAGCTTTTCCAGAAAGTTGTTCAAGTATATCTAACTTTACAGTCAAAAGTCTTCATTTTCAAAATGCAGTTCAATCTCATTGATTATAAGACCAAATCGGCTCTTATGCATAATTTTGTCAGAACTTCAGATACAGACTTAAATCATGTTTATCTAGTGGTTAATCTGAGCAGTCTGGAGGGTGTTAGCAGCAATTTATTGAGAAATCTTGAGCGTTCTGGATTGCTGGCAGCGGCATCTATTCCTGTTACCACTTTCGGTCTTGAGTTCGTTCTTGCTTGTATCAAGCGTTATGACTCATCTTCACGACAAATCAGATCAGCTGATGGGAGGGTTGTCTGCAGTCTCAAACCGAAGGATATAGAGAAATGTTTCGCTATTCCTCCTCGTTTAGATAATTTCACTGTGGTTATTGAGGCCTGTGAGAAGATATGGGATGGAGATCGAGAACATTCGCAGAGAAAAGTGGCTCAGAGATGGCGGAAAGTTCAAAAGACTAATATGCCTAAAAAGATTGGTCATGGTGAATTCAAGGATGAGGTTGTTGTTTTGATAACTTTGCTCAATCGAGTTACAGGTCAAAAGGATGCTAGCACTTTCCGATCATGGATGTTTTATCTAATTTCCAGAATTCTTGATGGCACAGAACATTTTGACTGGGCTATGTTGATTAGTGATTGCTTACAACAACAGATTTCTGATTTTCTCAAGTTTCATGAGTTTCATATGATATCTTACTTGGTCTACTTAGTTGCATTCCAAGGCAGTTACAAGCATCTAAAAACTAATGGCACTCTTGGTGTTCAACATGTTCATGAGTACTATTCTCAGTTGGAGTTTTCTAAGTCTGAACAAGATTTCCGAGCAGTGAATGATCACTTTTCTATGAGGACAGTCAGAGATCTTGATAATGAAATGCACATTCGTATTTCTGCCGAGGCAAAATCAGCAATGGAGACTTGGGTGGATTGGTTTATCCAATTCCCTACTTTCACATACATCCGGGTTTATGGATATGTTGGAGAGCCTCTGATGTTGCCAAGGTACCCTTCAGACAAGATCATCTTCATGGAGTTTCTCAGACAGATGCAACATGTTCATTTCTTTCTTCGTAGTCGTCATAAGACTGCAGCTAATTTTCCATTTGGATTGGGAATTTTCACATGCAGCACGGCAACGGATGCTAAGCATATGTCAACCGAGATAGAAAGATTCAAGCTTAAATCTCATACTGACAGGCGTTCCTATGATCCTTTGGGTCATTATGCAGACAGGTTAGAGCGAGGGATTGCACATAAGCCAGCACTTGAAGATTTCTAGGCTAATTGTGAGGATGAATTCGAGGTTCGTCGTCGTCACTATTGTAGACTCACTATCGCTCAGCTCTCTGATTACTTATCAGAGGATGTTGATGGTTTATCAGATGATGATGGAGAAGTTCTTCTCAATTCATATGCCAAAGATCAAATTGCTCGTCAGCCACTTCGCTCACCAGATTGGTACGCTAAAGAGAATACTTCTATTGAGGAGGTGTCTAAATCGGTTATCAAGACCAGCAAGCAATTCTTGGAGAGTAAACGGAGGCGAAAGTCAGTTCCTGTGACAGAGCCGCCAGAGAATTTTTCTTCATTGCCTTCTACTTCGAGGTCAAGGCCTCGGGTCAAGGCTATTGTGATTCCTCCTGAAGGAGTTAGACTCAGTGGAAACACGGGAAAGAGAACTATTGGTAAAAGGAAGCAAAAGCAAGTTGAGAATGTACCTGAGATTCCAGTAGAGACAGTCATTCAGGCTGAGCCTCACGTTTCACCTCCTAGTTTACCACATGTGCAACCTATTGACATAGATTCAGAGCCTGAGATACCAATTCGAGTAGGATCGGAGACAATTGAACCACCACAGGTTGATACATCAGGGACAGTCTCTCCTCGAATTGATAATATTGTTCAGTCTTGTTGGCTCAAGAGGTCTTTGGGGAGACAGAGGCGAGAACCTTCATATAACCTTGATTTATCTGAGTTCGGTGAACCTTATCAGAGAAGGTCGAACAAGAAGATTAAGAAGCAGGTGCATATTGAGAAGACTCCAGAATCAGAGATTGTTATAGAAGTTGCTATTCCTCCAGAGGGAAAGAGCTTAGATGAAGTCGAAGTTGGTGACTTTACTTTCACTAAGGCAAATCTTGGCAGAACCACTCCAGAAACAGACGTGAGCCTTCTTAAGATTGTCACCAATAATCTTGAAGAACGCATCACGAAGGATGGAGAGGATAAGGCATTGCTTAAGGCTGAAAATAGTCAACTTCGTCAGTATATCTCTGATCTTGTTCACGGAAATTCAAGTAGAGTGCCTGTTCTTCCTCAGAATACACCTGCAGAACAATGAAAGTTGGATCAGTTAGTCAGTCATGGCAGACTTTTGGATAACTGGATTGAAAGCTTAGTCGTTACAGGTCAACGTCTTCTTGCGGATTTGTATCAATTGAGGAGTGACGCACATACACTTCGTCAAGGTATTCAGTTGCTCGAGGTTTCAGTTGCAGAGAGTTTAGCCAAGGATCGAGTTCTTGTGTCCCAGTTGTCGGTTGCATATGATGCCTTGGAGGTTGATGAAGATCAAGAGAAAGTTTTTACTTGGAGGGAGCAGCACCTTTTCAAAATGGAGATATGTGAAAAGGTTTCTACCAAGTTATTTTCAATGAAAGATGATGTTGTTGGAGCACTTGCACTTGTTAGTGGTTTTGTTGTTCAGATTCCGTGTCGTTATCTTCTTGAAGATGGCACGTATATTGCACTTAATGAAGTACAAGCTGAGTTCGGAAAGCTGATTCGTGATAGCCTTGAAGGAGATCCTGTGGCGGCTAAGTTGGAGAATATTTCAGTTATTTCAGCTAGTTTCAGAAAGGCGACTGAAGATGTCAAGAAGGCATGCATACAATCAAGGAAAGTGACAGAGAACTGAAGAAACAGATTGTTGTTTTGGATAGCATCAAAGTGCCAGAAGACAAAGAGATTGATGAGTTCTTAGTCGAAGTGTTAGACCGAGATGACATGGAGTGATCTGCCAGTTGGAACCTACAATTAATTTCGAGGGTTGAGTCATGAGCAGCAGTTAACTCGACTTTCAATCTTGAGTTCACTTGCTAACTTCACACATGCTTATCTCTTCCTTGGGATTATCTTCACGGGAGTTAGGGTTAGGGTTTCCAGTTAACTGAGGGTAGTGTCCAGTTAACTTTGCTTTAAATAAGGACGTGCATGCTTGCACATTGTCCATTTAGGTTAGATGTTTCGGTTAACTGATGGTAGTTTTCCAGTTAAGCTGTATAGTTTACTTTATTAGGGTTTAGCAATAAATCTTGCATGCATTGCAAGACTGTAGTTGACTCAAGGTGATTTTAGGGTTCCCTACACCTTTCGATGTCTATAAATAAGAGCTTTTGCTCATTTGTACATAACTTTTGCACTAGAGAGAAATATATGCTGTGCCTACCTTGCCTTCAATATTGCTCGTTCTGTATCTGTTCATGCGTTTTTACTACTATGATGAATTGTTATGCCACATAGGGTTTCATGCAATTATAATCGTGAATTCTTTCTTAGTTAGATCAAATCTGTTTTGTGTTCAATAAACTTGTCCAGATTGAGCTGATAGATGTGCCACCTTGCCTTCAAGTTGAGAATCTGTTCTTGTTTATCGTATGATGTTTTGTGAATAATAAACTTGTTTAGATTGAGCTGATAGATGTGCCACCTTGCCTTCAAGTTGAGAATCTATACTTGTTTATCGTCAGATAGTCATCCTTGCTCCATTTCCTCATGATCTGTTTTCTTGAGGAAATTGGATAGATTTTAAAGTAATTAGCCTAGTTGTAGTTAGTAATCTGCGAAACCAGAAAATACTCAGTTGCAACGTATACAATTTTCGAGAAAGCCTTGTACCTCTACAACTGAAACAAAAAGACAGGATATAGTTTAGTTTACTTTCCTTTTCAAAGCATTTTTGTCAAGCACAATGAGGGAGCTTCCCCTCCTAATTTGAAGAGCACTCATTGCGTAGTGTGCATAGCTGTCCGTACCAACTCTTACTCCAGAGGTGCTAGTTGTTACGCCAACAGTCAGCATAATTACTGATTACTTTCATAATATAATATACATTTCATAATTGTTATGCACCGTCTTTCGATGATTATACTCTAAGCATTTTGCTGCTGGTGGATCATACAAAGGGCGATTTGAAATAAACTGTATTATAATACATATTGCAGCTGTTCATGAATGTGGCGACTGGTATACTAAATTAGATTACATTTATATAAATGTTGCGGCTGCTTGCTGTTATGGCAACTGGAATAGTAATCTAAATCTGAGTTAACATTTCTATTTATGCTGTCCGCTGTTATAGACTGAAATAAGTTTTAATTTCTGCATGCTTATTCATAAACATTGACCTCTATAAACTGCCACTCCATAAATCTCTATTGTAGCCTGCATTCATACAACATCTAGGGATCAAGTTGGGAGTAGATTATTTCATCATTAGTTATGTATTAGAACATTGTTGCGTAGGGTTTCATATAGTTCAAAATTTACCTAGGCATTGCTGTTTGTATGACATGTTTAGTAAATAGAAAAGTATAATCTTATATACTGCTGTAGGTTTACCATTAATTCTGCATTAGCTAGGGCTTGGTCTAATCACTTCCAGCTTTATTTTCTGTTTTCTATATGCAATAAAGCTAACCTTCGGTCTAAAAATTTACTTATTATTGTTTGGCATTAGCCTAGAGTCTGTATTTCATAGATTAGTACTCATTGCAATTTTTTCAATAAATGAAAAAAATATATATATTAGGGAAATACCTAGGAAGGGACATTACAAAAAAACCCTAGGGCAATAGTTCCCCAGCTGACTAGGTGGATCAATGATGGTTGGAATTCAATATTCATTGGAGGATTCCCCAATTTTAGAACAAAGAGTTGCATCAGGATCTTAGAAGGTGTTCACATGTCAATTTTTGTTTTTGGTGGTTCTACTTATGAACTGATTATTGAGAGCATATTTGTAGGTCACTTTATTAGTTGTTATTTTACTATTTGTTTAGAAGTATTTTTTGTTCTAAATCGTCTTTCTTTCCTACCTTTTCAGGAGATTTTAAGTGTATGTTCTTTCAAAAATTTATTTCAAAAATAAAATTAAAATATGATTATTCTAAAGCCATGAAAATTGGGAATTTTGTAACCTGATAAATAAGTGCTTTGAGCACAAGACATTGTTAATGATTGTTGATCCTATGCTCATGTTGCTGAAATATTGTTCTATGTGTTATTTATGTCTGCTTTATTGTGTTTTAATTTTATGAATTGAATTGAAAGTAGATTATAGCATCAGGCTTTGTATTGGCAACATTTGTCTGCCTAGGCTGTAACTTTGTGTGCAAACTAGCTATTTAGTCTTAGAAATCATATGTTATTGATCTAAGTTGCCCCTTTTCAAATCTTGTGTGCATCAGATTGTTGGTCTTTGCTTTAGCTAGTAGGATTGCTTAGATAGTTTTTTTTCATTAAAAATTTGAAAATCTCTCTTTTGAGATGAGCTATTACCACTTTTGTGTTCATACCCAAGGCAAAAGTATAAATGAATAGTCAATTATTTCATTTATGCAAAACCCCTTTAAATAGAATTTTGTATTGTGTTAATAACTATTTATTTTGTCCACATCTTAGTGTCTAGAGTAGTTTAATCTAAGGGAGCTTCCTCTTATAATTTGAAAAAAGGTCTTACCTCACATACTATTCTAGTTTGAATTGTCTCTATAGAGACAAAACAACGCTAATAGGTTGGCAATATTTTCAACATGCTCTAGAAGGGCAACATTTGATATTAGAGTGGGAGGATTCTATACATGTGTGAGAGAGTGAAATAAAAAATATTTTTCAGCAAGAGATTGTCAGGTAGGTGTAGAGAAGAAAACCCATCCTCCGTTGAGAAAATAGTGGGTAGAGGGTGTTTAGAGTGTCCTCTATCTTGTGTAGATGGATAGAGAACAAGGATTTGGAAGAGAGGTTTGATATCAAGAGATGAATTTACAAGATTTGGAGTAAAAATCTAAGTGTTTAGTGTCGGTCAAGATGTCTCTCAAAAGTCACTGCACTGTCTTTTGCCTAGGGTTTGATCATACCCAAATTCAAAGGATTCATTCATCATTTTCAACCTCAAAAAAACCTAGGACAGTGATTTCTTGGTTGGCAAGATGGATCAATGATGGGTAGGGTTTTAGTATTCATCAAAGGATTCACCAGTTTTAGAATAGAGAGTTGCATCAGAATCTCAAAAGGCATTCATATGATGATTTGATATTTTTAGTAATGACTATTTTGGCAATTGTTGTATCTAGTGGTTCTATTTTAGGATAGACAATTGAGATCCTTTTAGATTGCTTTAGTTAATTTTTATTTTCTTATTTGTTTAGGAGTAGTTTTGCCTTAAAGTTTCTTTCTTTCCTACTTTTATAGGAGCTTGAAGTGTTTGTGCTTTGAAACATTTTGGGGTAAAATATGATTTATTCTGAAGTCCCAAATATTGGGCATCTTGTAAACTTTATAAATAAGTTCTTTGAGGGCAAGAGATTGTTAATGATAGTTGATACTATGTTTATTTTTCTGAAATATCATTTCGTGTGTTATCTGTGTTTGCTTTATTGTGTTTACAATTCCATAAATTGAATTGAAAGTACATTATAGAGTTAGACTTTGTATTGGCAACATTTGTCTACCTATGTTGAAACTTTGCATGCAGACTAGCTATCTAGTTTTTGAAATCACACATCATTGATCTAAAAGGAGATTTCCCTTCCTCCATTCATGAGAATGTTTCAAGAAGTAAACTTTGCGCAGGCCACTACAACTTAGAAAGGGCCCACAGTAGAAGAAGATAACAGCCAAAAATGACAGAAAATAGCTACTCAAAATAAGTGATTCATATCCATTAAGAAATTTGTTTCTCAAAGCCCAATACAACTAAATTAGCAGCAATTGGGCAATAACCATTTCTTCTCACAATTTATCTCTCTGCTTGAAAATTAGCAGCACCAGACAAAGTCTTTGTTTTATGAAATCCAGTGAGAGAGCAGTATTAGTTCATACAACTTTAGCAATATAAGACAACTACAAGCATGTTTATTTGGTCCACTACAAGGCAAGCAAGGACACATTTTTTCCTAGGTACCATATTTGGATGTTCTTAATATGTTTGTCTTCACCTGTATCAATTTTACTCTTATGATTTTGTACATATAAGTCCATCTTATTATTTTTTTATGCTCTTTGTTCTTGGCATTACAAAGTAGGTACTAAGGAAGACAACTATGACAGGGAAACATCTCAGTTGTCCAGTCTTGCTAAGTGGTGTTAAGCTAAATTTGTATCATTTCTGGTTATAAATATAATTGAAGTGTATTTGAGCATACACACTACAAGAAGCACAAAAAAGTTTGATAAGGAAATGTTATTCAACCATATCTTTCTACAATAAAATATTTTCTTGTCAGCCAAACAGATGTAGGACACAACAGATAGACATCCTATGAATTTGGATATCAATGTTTCATTATCAAAATGAGTTCATTGATGACTTTAGGATGAAGAGATGCCTTGCCTTGTACTTGGTCAAAATTGACCAGTGAATGACCGACTAAAAAGATTGACAAAGATGACAATGATTTCTAGAGAAAAAACACCGAGTCTAGAAACAAAAGGAAAGCATGAGAATAAAAAATCCAATCATATGAAAGTTCCATTGTAGTCAACTTGTAAATGTCAGAAATGAAATACATAAAACAAGAAGATAGAGGGTTCCCACTGGACTTGACACCAAAACCATCAGCAATGTTGATATCTGAGAGAGGGAAGATCCTAACACACAAAACCAGAGACTTCCACTGCAAATTCTTCTTTGAGATTGACAAAGATTTTAATGCAGATGATTCCTCATTAAAAGTACTCTCATTATTCATGTGGCATTATTCACAACACACACAGAATTAGGAGAATATTGCATCATACAGGTATGCCACTATTAAGTAGCAAATGTAACATCTATGAGTTCCTGGTCAACCTCACATTCAACGAATTGCAAAAGACCATTCATAGGAGGCATCTACAGTCAGTTTTGTATGTGCACTTTATAAATTGCCAAGCATCTTTCATTCATAGTATGTGCAAACTACTATGCTAATGTACAATGGATCTTATGCCTTACGAGTTTCAAGAATCGAAGAATACAAAATTGTAATATTTATGATGTAAACCTAAAGAAAAATATCACATCTAAACTTCAATGTCTATCTTATGTGCGATGTTAATCATTGTGTTATGCTTTGCAGTCTAAATCAAGAATGAAAAGTTGTGTTATGACCCCAAAAAAGCGGAAGGTGTTTCCTTTCTATGGTATTTATTTTTACCATATGAATTCTATACTTTGTATGCACTAAAATATAATTTTTTGCACATGTTTATTGAATAATTCATGTTTGTTTCATATATTCAAAGTATGCCATATTATCTACCTTGACAAGGGTGAGCATGGTGCCAGTATTGCAACATGGATATGTTTCATTGGTGTAAGCAACTCTCACTACAAACATATGGTGCTCTGTTTTGTTTATGTACCTTAGATATGGTATTTCCATGCTTGGAATTGTATGTCTCTCTTACACCCATCAATCCATCATGTAATGGTCTTGTAGCTTGTAAGTAGTCATAAGGAGCCCAGGTAACACAAAATTCCAGCCAATGGAAGTTTTAGTTTTGTTGCCTAAGGCATATAGCTTAGTCCTTGACTAGGCAAGAACGGCCCAAAGATAATGGAAAGTCTCATATTCTTTTGGTGTTATAATGAGGCGTGCTGAGTTAGAAACTGAACTATTCAATTGTGGTGATTTTTACAAGCAAATTGTGTCTAGTATAAGGATTCTTCTTTCTTAGGAGTTTTGCTAATGACCAAATGCCTTTCCTAATGATTGTTACATATATTTAGTGCTTCCGCAAAATTGCATCTATGTCCATAATTTAAATGTTTATCAGGCCATATGTATATGCTTCTCAAGAAAGTTTGATCTCAATAAGGTTTTTAAGTTGCCAATTTTTTACACCTATTCTTATTATTTAATACTACACTAATATGCATGCTCTCAAACAAAACACAAAAAAAAATCAATTTATTGAGAACAGACATAACTTCAAGCATGTCCTCTTAATGTTATTAAGGCCTCAACATGAACCAAAAAAATGATCGAAATGGAAAACAAATGTGCCAGGATTGAACTTACTTTTAGGCCTGCTAATGGAGCATGTGCAATGACAACTCCATGCCGTGGTTTGGAAAGAACTTCTTCTGCCAGAAGCAGCCATCCATGGGCACCCTTAACCACTGCTAACATGCAAACATGCATTTCCTTCCCCTCCTCAAATGCAATTCTGCAAGGAATTGCATCACCTGTATTAACAATACAAATTTGAAATTTTCAGGGGATCTGCATTCATTGGATTGATATTCTAAGTGTGTAGAAATTCATAAATCAACATACCAAGATAAGGTATTTCTTTGTTAAAAACTCACCTAAATTCACTTCAACGCCAACTTTTAGAGCTACACTATCAAGGCCAGCACATTTGGCTCTAGAACTGACAGGAAATTCTTTTATAAGCTCTAACGGAGGAATTTCAGGAAACGTGCCTCTGAGAATTAAATTCACAACTTGATGAAAAAGTACAAACACCTGAGAATCAAATTTAGGATATCAATGGAAACTTAACTGAGATACAAACTGTATACATGCAATATCTAGGTATTATTCTCAAGAATTTTTGGAAGAAAAACATCAAGAAATGGTAATCTATAAGTGTAATCATGTCCTTTCATGCATCTGAGGATTCCAAGACATGAATGCACTTACACTAACTGTTTTTTGCTAGATTTTCTTGAGACCAATTAAAATTTATAAATCAATCACATTTGATTAAATGTATTGCAATTAATTACAACCTTCACAGCATCCAACATCCTTTCTCTAACAATAAAAGAAGAGCAGCTGCCTGCAAGTGTAAAGCAGCACAATTATAAAATTTACAACACATCATTAAAATATTCCTCAAAATATACTTTTTACAGATTTTTATGACTAAGAATAAATCAAATCTTGTATAAGAAATGACATTAGCATCAGTGAATTTCTTCTTTATAGTATAAACTTACCATTGGGAACAACTGGCCGAGAATCAGGTAGGAGAATGAATCTGATGTCCTTATGAAGAGCTGACATTTGTAGAGCTGTTAAGTAATTTAGATAGAAGACCTTGTCAATTTTTAAAAAAAATACTATCAATGACTATGAATTTTAAGGGATAACAGAAGTCTTAATACCTTTCTTGCAGTCTTTCCATTCAGCCAATAGAGTTTGCAGAATCAGATCGCAACATGAATCATTGATTTCATTCAAAAGGTTACAAGATGCATTCTCATAAGCAGCCTGTAAGATAGGAAAAGGTAAAACGATTAACAAACATCAAGCCAAGGACATAACTTCCACATTAGGAGAAAAAAGAAAACCCAATATTGGTCATATTGATATCCACATGCTACATATCTCAAACAAACCACAAATAATGCCTATATGATGAGACAGTGTGATTGGCCTTTATATTTACCATTCCTTTAACACAATCTCATTCCGAATGCATGTTGCTAAGTTGGTATATTTGATGGAATAAATCAATAATTTACTGTAAGCAAACTGAATGGAATTGAGAACACTTTCTAGGAATGTATCTAAGGTTCAAACTTCAAATGAAACATAGCTAAAACAAGAGCTGTGTTGCAGCTGCAGTCCCTGCTAAGGGCTGCAAGGCCAGAGCAGAATGTGCATAAGACAGAGAACTATTACATGGAAAAAGACAGTTGTGCCATACTTGATCCCTAGTCAAGCTTGTGCCTTGCCTTTACAAGTTGGGTAACAGACAATGCTCACTTTGCCACAATTTGTTGCAACTTGTTGCCTGTTCAAGGGGTGATTCAAACTTGCAGAAGAATAACTTAGGTTTAAGAATAGATCCAATAGCTAGGCCAAATGCAGGCTAAGATCAACGGCAAAAGATGACCTACGTTAAAGCACAGAGCATCAACTGGCTGTAGGGTCTAACCCTAACCATAACACAATGGTCAATTTAATTGTGCAGCTTAAAAATTTAGACGCTGGATCTTTTTGTGCACTAGCAGTTAGTATACAATAGCAACTAATTGCAGTGCACAGTGCTTAAACCAAAAGTGCGATTTAAAAGTTTGGCTGCTAACTCTTTGTTGTGTGCTAATGGTTAACAACAAGCTAACCCTAACCACAATACACAATGCTTAAACTTGATGTAGGATTTTAAATTTTGGCCATTGTTTCGAAATATAGATAGTTTATTTTGACGGTATAATTTGAAAGCCCAAAACATTTTACATGTCTGATATGAATATGTGCTAGCTCATACAAGTGGGTCTCTTATTATACTTACATACAATTGTATAGAAGAATAAAATACCCATACTTTTGAATGAGGTATTTGACATCTTAGATGATTTTCATATTTATTCAATAACAAATGCAGATTACATTACATATGTGAAGAACATATATTTATTTAAGTGTTAGCAAGAAGGTCCAAGCTATGTGGCACCTTTATATTTTGGGAGTGGCTAAAGTTGGGCCAGAAGCCAAACTAAGTTTGATTAGTTTTACTTTGAGCACATGTGCCCTCCATTGGATTCCACTGGATTCCTTCCCTAGTCTTTATTCACAATTAGATCAAGCTTTGAATTGTGGGCTTTTTTATTTTATCACATGGATTCCTTAGAGAAACCTAGAAACTTCCCTGCAGATTTGCACACATGTGCCACATCCTTCACTAATAGGACCACATTTTGTGGCCCAACCTCCTCTATAGCATCTTTGAGGATCTAAAACTGAAAATCAGCATCCTTGCAATGCTCTGAACAATCAACTAACTTAAGAAAATAAGGGCCCTCTAAACATGTAACCATGATATTGATGAGTGGACGATGCCTAATGTTTGCCCACCCATCCATGGCTATGTTGCATCCACTTGTGACAAAGGATTCCTTCATTTTCTCCATTAACATATTTACCTTGGAATAGTTATAACTTATTATCCAAGATTGTGGTCCTCAATTGTCTCCCCTAGTGGCACATATGATGGTCCTACCCTTGCTACCTTCGCCATCGCCTCCATATAATAAGAAGACCAAGCCACATGGAATGGAATGCCATTGGCAAAAAATAATTTGCCAATGGCATCATCTACCTCATCCTTCCATTGCACATTGAATAATTATGCTAGTGCGTTAAAAGCATCACTTGTCATCTTGTGTTTTCCCCTAGCCTCTACTACCCCTAAAGTAGAAGAAATTGGCATATGTGCAACTGGCCTCTGCAAAGTAGTAGAAGTAGAACCTTGTCTTTGATGACCCCTCAGCCTTAAAGACAAAGAAGCAGACGTAGGTGCATTGTCTTCACCACCTATACCACTCCATAACATACATATCTCAGCCCTATAGTTCAGTTTTTTTGCCAAGGTCTCACATACTTCTACACCTTTTCCTTGGAAATGAAGGAGGTGAGCATTAACTCCGGTAATGCTGCCCTGAAATTCAACCTTGCAAAAGTGGCACTTCCACAACCTGGTGCCCCCAGATGCCCTAGGCTTGACTTGCAATTTTGTTGCAAATTGTCTTAGAGGAGACTTAGAATCAAAGGGAGCCTTAGCAAATTTTGCCAATACTTCGAAAAGGTAATTCATATTTGCACTAGCAACGGAACTAGTGGTGTGGATTTCACGATCACACATCTCTACTTTTGCATTTTCATCATGAACAGGTGCATAATCAAATTCAATTTGAGCATCATCTTCAACTTCTTGAGGCTCAACTTTAACCTCATCATCACTCATGCCATGAGAACTCATAGTGACACTACAATAAATGATATAAAATTTATAAGTTTAGAATTTTAAAATTAAAATTCAAACTATGCATAATGCAAAGGATTAAGACAAGAAAATTCTTTTTGTTTTTCTTACTTCAAGTTGCACGAAGTGCAGAAGCAAAGGATACACAAAAGTTATAATCCTAGTTTGACAAAATAAAAAATTTGAACATATAAAAAGTAAATATAAAACTTTAAAAAAAAAAAATTAAAAATATGACAGCTTTCTGTTGTATAATTAAATTTCTTTTGCAAAACTGAAAATTCAAAACTTAACTAATAACTATTGAATTTAAAATTTAACATTGAAATTTGCAACTTGTTATATGATTTTTTTCAATGTTGATGACAATATGCAACAATGTCTATGTATTCTATCAACATAAATGATAATATACAACCATGTCTATGGATTCTATCAACATAATGACAATAGACAGCCATGTCTATGGATTCTATCAACATAAATCATGAAAGTAATTAAAAAAATTAAAAAAATCAGTCAGAATCCTACCTCTTGCTTGAAAAATGCTTGCAACTTGGCATCACTCCTCTTCTTGTTCTTCTTGCTCTTCCTCAACCGTCTTGCTCTTCACCCTCACTCTTTCACCTTGCACTTGCAGCTCTCACTCTCACATTCAAACTATTAGCTTCTTGTTGATTTGTTTTTATGAGCTGAAATGAGGATAGTGTTGATGTGTTTTTCGTGACCGCACCAACGCAGAATAAAGTCGCCAACGGCTTCCCTATTCTCTCTTGATCAAAGTATTCCGCATGCTAAGATTGCAAGAAAGTTCATGCGTTCAACTCCAAGGTTCTTTCAGTGCGAATAGGCTCAGTTGGCTCGATGTGATTTGCTGGTATTTCAAAGGGGACTTACGAAATTGTTCGGCAGCGGAGAAAGGAATTCAAATGCTCAAAAGATTTGTCTATGAAGCGCGGGTTTCCTATTCTAACCAGAAAGTACTGAATGTAAAGTGGTTGCAGGGTTTGGAGAGTCTAAATCTATTCTAAGGTGTCGGATATGGAGCTCAACTTCATCTGCTTTGCCTCGCTTTGGACAGCTTCCACAAAACTGGTGCAATCTTCAGAGGAGTAGTTCAAGGTGTTCAGATCATAATTCAACGCGAAGACACCGTCCTGGCGGCAGCAGCCTGCTGAGTGAATCACAAAGCGAAGTTAAAGTCCATGAATTTTCGATTACACACAAAGTAGAACTCACCATGTGAGCCCGCTAGTGGTATGGATAGACGAAGTCGCTTAGATCAAACACCACATTCCACAACTAACATCTACTTGCATGGAATGAAAATTATATTACTTTGAACTATTTTACGCTACCATTTGAATCGGAAGGACGAAGAAACCTTGCTAGCTACTCACAACAAAGACGAAATTCACCATCAATGAAAAACTCTTTTATTGAGAGAGTGTTCACAACAATTTCTTACAAAGTTTTCAAAGGGAAAACTTTCCCTCTTCTTCAAACTACACTATCAATCTATACTAAGCTACTTCTAAGTTGTCCCTTTACTCTATATCTATTCTAATCTTCTCTACTGTCTACTTCTAATGAGATACAAATGGGGGTCCCCTTTTATAGATAGCCAAAGTCAGCGGACTGACTCGGTTCTAAATCGGTACGGATGCCTAGATTGTGCCACCTCAACCCTAAACAGATTTGCCCACAAAGCCACCACAAAGGAGTGGGGTAATAAATGAGCCATTAATATCCACCATCCTTCTAGAAGATTTCGTTTGTAGACGCGTTCACACTGTTCTCGATCCTTTTCTTGACGTCATTCTTCAACTTTGCTCGAGCTTCCATCATCTTGGATTACTTTCTTCATCACCTTAAGTCACCACCGCCTGGCCTCGACGTTCATCCTGCAAAACAAGCAAGGAAAAGAGTATTAGAACACCTCATAATATAATCTTAACTTACTTACCTGATTTTCATG
>VDFB02371524.1:0-14309 GCA_007258455.2 Sequoia sempervirens
AAACCTAGTAGTTTAGAAACTACATTAAATTTTCTATAGATTCTATTCTTACATATTTTTGAAATAATATAGAAAACTGATTCAAATTTTTACGTCAAGTTTCCTAACTCTAATTTTTCTAATTTTTTTTGCCACTTAAGGGCTTGTTTTTTCCATGATAATCCTACACATACCCAATAATATCTTTAATACTAGTTGCATACATGTGGACTCAATGTCGAGAAAAAATAAGGGTCTACAGGAATGGAGCACATCTCATGAACACTCCGATCCTAAAATCTTATCATATTGATTCTAGTAATTTAGTTATTCTTAAATTTTAAAATATAATTTAACAAAAAAAAATTAATGAACTTGTTTAAATAATTTCACTTGAGTATTAGTGTTGAATGTATTATTCAACAATTCATCTATCATAGCCATCACCTCTTTAATTGATGTAGGTTGTGTAACTGCATCCGAAGCACTCTAATAATCATACATGCAAACAACACCACAAGCACCACAATGGTGGGGTGGAGCTCGGGGCCTACACATCTCTTCCACATCAGGCTCTACTAAAGTCCTTTCACATTGTATAATGGTCTAGGTGAGCGAGCTAATCAACTCCAGTGTGTCCACCTCTACACTATCCTTAATAGTGGAAGGAATGGTGACATCCTCCACCATGGGATTGGCAAAGGGTCTCAGTGCCAACTGTGTATTATATCGTGCACCTAGTCTATCATGTGCGGAGCCCCCATCTCTACCCTAAAAGTCTAAGATGTCAAAATAATTTAACATTTTATTGAGGAAAAAATTAGAATAGAGTTTCCTCAAAAAGTATGGTGGTACCTCATGGTTATTGTATGGAACTTGGTCAAATACCATCCACCACACCTCCTAAATTTTTTTTTTAATTAATTCATGGTGGCACCAATGGATGGGGAATATCTTGCATGCATGGGCTAAAGTTTTGTTGGTTCTTGGGTCTGTAAATAGGGCAGAGAAGTTAGCTTTGATAATTTTTTGTTTTTTCACATCTGCATATGACAAACCACTAGCATAAAATTGTCTCAACTCATTCCTCTTATTTGACCAAAAACTTATTTTCTTGCTTATTTCTCCTACATGAGATATAATTGACTTCAAGGATTCAACAATCCCTCTCCTATAATGGTGGGTTTGAACATGCTCAGGTAATCTTCCAATTAATTGATCAATGTCTCTTTTATTGTTTTCAATTTGATTTAGGATATTTTATTGTGTTCCTTGAGAATGCTATGAATTGATGGAGGGCTTTGAGTTTGTTCTTGTGCAAGAGGTTCTTTGTCAGGGGGTGACTGTGAATTCTCAATGTTTGGAGGTGGAGATTCATTCCTTGAGAATTAGAAAAAAAATTATTAAAAAATCCTATTTCAATCTACATTCTTAATCAAATTAGAAATAAAAACAATAGAAATACATACCTCTTTGATGTGTTGGCAGCATCCTTGTGAAGAATTGCAAGCTAAGAGTGCAAAAAATAGAAGAGATTTGGTGAGTGTGATTTGCTGAGATAAAAAACTCCAAGACAAGCCATAGGCTCAACAAAAATGAATATAGGAATGCATTTTTTTTCTTTTTATTTACCTTTTCCACTAGGTGAGTGTCAAATTTGGCACACGGAAAATGGTCTTTTTTAGCATTTTTTTCTTTTTTGTGTCACATATCCATGCACTTACCCAGTCAATGGAGATAATTTTTTGTTGCTATTTGAACTATTAATATGGTAGAGATGGTGTTTCCTTAGATACCTTAAAGCTTATTGATTATACAAAAAGTTTTAGTAGTCTCCTTTTTTTTTTTTAATTGAGGGTATGCAAGCATTATTCTCTAGGCTATGATTTATAATCTTCCATAAAGGAAACAAATAAATATGAATTCATGCTTATACAAGCAATAATTAAATCTTTTGTAAATTTTTCCTACACTACAGTATAATTTGTGGTTTGGTAGCTCTCTTTTTCATTATATTTATCTTTAGTGGTTTTAATTCTCCTCTGTGCAACCCTCAGTTCCTTATCTATTCATTTTTTTTTATTAATGTTGGTTCAAAACTTCAATGAAGTTAGGTAATGATAAGTGAAGGTAAAACTTTCTACAAATTAATTTTTCTACTAAGTATAGACAATATGAGCAGCATAAGAGGGAAGAAAATTTTTGTGCAACATTTGGTGTAAGAATTATGCAAGTATTAAAGATATCAATAAAATACCAACTTTAAATATTGTCCAACCCCTATTATTTTATTTTGAACCATAGGAAACTTCCAACAATAATGGAGGTAAATAATTAAATAACACAGATATTTACTAGTTTAGCGGGCAATAATAAAATCTGCGAGGGCATCTTGTGAGGTCCACCCGTATGCTACATCTAGTACTTGGATTATTTTGAGTTTGGTTATTGTCTATGCCTATTGATACCATTGTTGACATCATATTTAAACATTTAAGTCCATATGATGATTTGATTTTAATTATGCTACATGCTTAGTAATCTGACTATGATGATTGATCTAATTTTATGTTGGTTATTGAGTTTGTTTAATTTGATTATTAAATCTTAATTATGAATTAATGAAACAAATATTGTAAAAAAATCATGCTACAATTAGATGAGTATGAAAATTAAGGTTAATGAAAATGGGATAAGATGAGTGGCTAATTATTTTTCAATTATGTTATAGGATCTTTATTCTATACAAATTATGAAACTTGTGTGAATGCAATTGTGACTCAAATGGTTTGATTATTATATGAATATGAATTACTTGGATGGAATAACATGTGCATCAAGTGTGCAAGTACATTTTCCATGGCCAATGGAAATTGGAGGCAATCCTTGGGAAGCCTGAGTAAATTAACCAGTGAAACCGAGCTAAAGTCCATACGGAAGAACTATAGTTACATCATGTAATGTACTTTATTCGTGATGTTATTTGTGAATGTTTGTAAATTGATTTTTATTGCCATGTCAGTCCATCTAGAGGTGAGTTGTCCAACCAAGTGGACAAACTCGGATTTGAACTTTTAGACACTTTTTGGGGATTAGAAAGTGATATTTTTAAGTGTTTCTATGGGTTTGAGGCCCCTAGGGCAAGTACCTATGGGTTAGGTACCTTTTTAGCTCAAAATCTTGGGTCAATCTCAATATTGGGCACTCTTTTTGAGGCTTTAAAGATGTTTGACGAAAATAAGGTTTTGGGAAGTGGTATGGGGACTAGTCTCTTTCCATTCCCACTTCTCCAAGTTGCCTTGAAAGGCTCCCAAGTTCTCACACATGTGTGAAAACACATGGGTGAGTGTGCCTGGGAGAGTGAATGGGAGGTTGACAAATGTCAGCTCCCTATTCAAAGGAATTCAAAATTGAGTTCCTATAAAACAAACTCAAAACAAGGGTTATGGGATTCTTTTTTTGCATTCTTTATTTTGGTTGAATTTTGGGGTTTGAGGATTTTGAAGAAAATTCTTGGAAGAAGAGGAGTCAAGTATGGATCCTCAACCCATCCTTCCCCAAGCTTGTTTTTGAGGTAACTTCACCACTCTTTGTGTTTCTCTATGTTTTTATTTGAAAGATTACATGTGTATGTAAAAATGTGCTTGGTATTTTATCTCTTGTGTTTTGTGTGAATGCTTATTTCAAAATGCTTGCTTTTGGTTCTTGTTTTCTTGTATTGTTGAATGTGGCTTGTGTGATGGGAAAAGGGTTGTATAGGGATAGGCTCACCCAAAATATGAGAATAGCATCCCTCGTTGGGGATGGTATGGAGTAGGAACCTCCATGGGGAAGTTTAATCCCTCCTTAAGAGGAGAGGCTCAAAAAGGGTATGAGTACCCATATGTAATTGTGAAATGGTAGAAATGTTTTTGGTGGTATGGGTTTTGGAAAAAGAGAAGATATTAAAGAAGGGTTGCATTTGAAATGATGGGAGTATGATATTGACTTGTTCTTATTGCTATTATTATAAATCCCCATATGGAGTGTGTAGTCCACCTTCCATCCCCCACTTTGGATTTTTTATGGAATCATAAAGTTATGTGAAAATCCCTTTGGTGCATGTGAAATTAATCTTATGTGTATCATGTGTGTGTAAATATTGTTTTGTTTGGGTTTTTTTGTATCCAGTTCCCTCGGTTGCCTCCTAGCTCGGGGGTGGTTGGTTTTCCATCCAAAGGTTAGAAGGTGAGCACTACCTTGGCTATGGAAAAGTATTGTGTTCCTTGTGTAGGTTGGAAGATTTGGGATACATGCAGATTTTGAAAAGATCATATATTTGTTGTGCCTTTGCAAATTTAATGAAAATATTGTAGTTGTCATAAAATTTTCTTGATGAATTGTTGGAGATGTAATGTAAAATTTGTGTATGAAATGTTATATAACTAGTATGTGGTACTCTTATTCCTCCTATTTTCAAATGGAAATCTTGGTATAATGTTTCACCCTTTGATGAAATTCAAAAGAAGGAAATATGTGAATATAGGTACTATAATTATTTTGGGGGTTTCATTGTTTAGTGGGTGGAAAGCCCATGTCAAATTTGTATCATGTTATACATCTATATTACTGTGTTGTAAATGACCTCCTATATTCTTTTGACAATAAGAAAGGAAGATTTGCTTTGTTGCATAGAAGAAAGAAATGTATATTTGTCTTTTTTTTTAGATAGTAACTATTATTCTACTTTGGAAATAATATAAAATGGAAAACTCTTACATTTATAGCTTTGCAAAATATAATATGTTTCTTGTAAAAGCTACATGTAACGTGTTAAGAGAAATCTCATGAAATAAAAATACAAACAATAAATTATTGAAATCTCATGTAATAGGAATACAACCATTAAATTATTTTAGAATAAGTCGAGGTGTAATTTTGTTAAAAATGCATTTCCACCTGTAAAATTGCATTTCCTGTCCTAAGATGGTACATCTTTAATATGTGAGGAACAAAGTTAGATAAATAGTATCCATTCCTGAAATAGTAGGAATAGAGAGGCATTTAGAATGGTAGTTTCCTTTAAGAAATTTTTATTTCCAAATAGTATTTTCATTTCAATGGCTACAGGAGTGAATCTTGGAAGGAAACAAGGAAAATAAAATAAAATTAGAAGCATTGTTTAATACCAGTCCATGGCTTAAATAGGGTCTTTATGTGCCTTTCACACAGTTTCTTTGTTCAGTTAGCACTTAGTCCCAAAGGAATAATGTGTAGTTGGGGACACATACAAGTAGTAATGGTTGTATTGACCACACTGCATAGAAGATAACATCTTGTTAGTAAAGAACATTTACCCATGTACTTTATTTGAGCCTCAAATTAACTAGTGATATAGAATAAATAAAATTCCAAGTATTCAAATCTATGATTGAGGGAGGCGTGATCCCTGAGGCCAGGAAATCTCATGCTACAGAGGCTAGAAATAATGAAATAACCATATACAGGCATACCCATAAACCACTAAAAAGAAATAAGGGAAACATAATAAGTTCACGAGTCCCAAAAGAGTGAGCTTGAATGCCTATGAGAAATAAGTATGTAGAAAATAAAATCTCACGCCTAGGTTCTTGCTTTTCCTTTTGATCTATTCAAAAGAAAGTATGTGGAAAAAAAAAGAAAATTTACCCAAAATTGATGAAATGAAAAGGGTTTTTAAAGGAGATTCTCTTATCTTTCCAACAATATAAATTATACTTTTACTTTGAATTTAATTAATAATTATTATTCATTTTCTATTTGAATTATGACTAAAGTCCTAATTGATAGGCTGGATTGGAAAGCATCTATTGCTTTCAAACGGTATCACATTTTTGGAATCCAAACATATATCACATTCCTACAGTTTCCGTATTCGTGTATCAAAAAGAAAAACCGAATTTCATGAAGTTTTGACCAAGCAGTGGTCGACATACTGCTTTATATTTTCTTAAAAGTTGTAATAAAAAATTCATATCAATTATTTACTTGGAAAAAATTACAAAAAAAATATGCATCACATCTGACATGAGTCCTCTACTTATATCTAAAAATATTATTAAAAAAATATTATCATTTTATTGTGGTTAGGGTGGTTAGAAAAACACCTACTTCTTATTTTTTCCTTGAAATTTAAGTACTACTGCATTGAAATTTCAAATTTTCACTAAATAGATTTAAAAATAAAAAATAAACCTAGTAGTTTAAAAACTACATTCAATTTTATATAGATTCTATTCTTACATATTTTTGAAATAATATAGATAACTTAATGAAATTTTTACGTGAAGTTTCCTAACTCTGATTTTTCTAAATTTTTTGCCACTTAAGGGCCTATTTTTTTCCACGATGATCCTGCACATACCCATATATAATAAAAAAATAAAGAATAACCAAATACTATGGTGTGAGCAAACTCAACATAAATAAAAGAGAAGAGTAATACATTGTTGTAAAGCGAAAATAATAGCATATGGAGCAAGGAGGCAGGAAGGGTGATCCAAAGTGGAGATCGGTAGGTGTGGTGTGTAACACCCTTCGTGCAAACCCCAGAGAACAACCATTGCAAACAATTTTTTTTTTAAAATAACACCAAGTAAACATGCAACTAACATTAAATCATATTCTCATTGCACATTAACATTATCATGTCTAGTTCTCTGGGCACGCAAGGTCACATCGCATAACATCTATTAGCAAAAGTAAAAGATAATATTAAACAACTTATCCAATAACATTACAATAACCATTTATAAAAGTACATCCATGAACCAAGAGTGAAAGTATTATTACATCACATATTACAATCATAAGCAATCTCTTACAATAATGTGTACAAAGGTTCCTAAATAATACATCATCATTTAACCATTACATTACATGATCTTGATAAATGAATTACAATAAATCTCCCATACATGTGGGATAATACATAGTACAATAACATCTGAATTACAAAGTGAATAACTGGTACAAGCTCCAACTGAGAAATGCTCAGAAGAATGGACGTCAATGGGGAACCCAACGGGTGTGGAGCACGTTCCACCCAACCATGTGGGTTAAGAATAACCCACCCCCCATGCTCAAACGTGACAAGGAAGAAATCACGACCATGAATGCCAAAACCAGTCCCAATAAAAGACAACATATACAGTACTTTCAAAACAACATCAAGGATTACGAAGGACTTAAATTACAACATTCATGAGTCAACATAATAACTTAAAGTCATAAATCTCATCACATCAAAACAAGGAAATAACCATTAGCCAAGTCACCAAAGAACAATCACGAAACATTTCCAAATGAACTAAAACAACAAATAGAATATGTATACGTCTAAAAATGGTCATGATTAAGCTTGTTATTTAATTAATTCCCCTAAAGTCATCTGCATATAAATAAATTTAATTATTTATTTATATCATTCATTTTCTAAAAATTATTCTACCTTAATTAAATAAATAATTTTATTTAATTTCCAGCTTCCACTTAATTAAATTAAATAAATTTTCATAATTTATTTATATTTGATTATCATACTATTCTAGAGTTTAAATATTTTGAATATTTAAATAAAGGAATATCTTCTTCATCTCACTTTTTATCTTTCGCTTGATTAAATTAAATAAATTTTCATAATTTATTTATATTTAATTATCATTTGGTTCTAAAATTTGAATATTTTGAATATTCAAATAATGGAATATTCTCCATCCCATAATCGAAATAATATTAAATATGTTATTTAATATTTCCTCACCTTAATTTCATTTTTAAACATAATTAAATATGAGTTATTTAATTATGTAAGTTTCTATTTCCATCTTCACTCCTAAATTAAATAAATTTAATTTATTTAATTCTAACTCATTCTAAACTCACCTTTCCAAATTCTAACTCACTCTTCAAAATAGAAATTTCCCTTCGAAACTCAATGAAAAAAAATGAAGAAAAGGGAAACCTTCCATCCTCTTCTCCACTTTCAAAAATCTTCCACCGTTCGTTCAAACAAGCTTAATCTGGACTGTCGATCAATTTAGCCAATCAAATATGTTCAAAAACTCTATAAATTCTAGCGAAAATCCAAGCTTTTGGTTACACTACGCATAATCATCCACATTCACACACACGCACTTACCTACGCATACTTATGTTCATGCAATTAGCTTATGCATTCACATCATTTTTAGCATCACAACAATCTTCTCATCTTAGCATAGCTTTGCATTTAGCATAGTTTGCATTTGAAATCTCATTCTTTAGCTATCATTTTGTTGAGCTTGGTCTGCTGATCTGAGAGCTATCTGGAAACCAACAAAATGCTGAAGTTAGAGGAAGATAAGATGGTTTCAGGAAGCTGCTGTTATGGTTTGCATATTCTATTTCCTTTTCAGCTTTTTGATTTAATGTCTTATTAATATGTGTTTGAATTTATCTAAATTGATCCAATAATACATACATACATAAAATGGCGCCCACCATGGGGCACTTGCCCCTATTTTAACATTTTATTGTAGATTTTCCTGACAGGTTATGGCCAAAAATAGCGGATTAGCACAATAAACACGCTTCAGCAAAATTCATACCTAGTTCAGCACCCTTGAATCATCTTGCAGTGCCCTTAAAGCATCCTACAGTGCCCTTGAAGCATCCTGTAGCACCCTTGAAGCAGCTTGCAATGCCCATAAATCATTCTGTAGCACCCTTGAAGCATCCTACAGTGTCTTTGAATCATTCTGCAGTGCCCATGATGTTTGTTATAGTGCACTTTTGAAAAGGCTGCAAATTGTAAATTGTAATTTAAATACAGATTGACTGAATCCGACACGACCATGGACAATAAATTTTTTGAAAGAATTAAGTAATCCTAGGGTAGTCACATAATGAAAAATGAAGCAATCCTAGGGTAGTCACATAAATTAAAATCAAGCAATCCTAGGATAGTCACTTCACTTTTATTTTGGGACTAAAAAGAACTCCATGTTTTTGTGAAGCAATATCTTCACCTAGAATAGAAAAATGTTTATTTGGGCTTAAAAGTGAACTCTTGCTTGCTTTGATTTAAATGGTGATAGGCCTATGCTCTCCCCCTTTAACCGGGCAGATCAAAATACCAAACTCATCTATTTTATTTATGCATTTTTAAGCTTTAATTACATCTCTTAGAGAGCTCTACCATAGTGGGAAAAAGTACTCACCCTCTATGGAACGCACTCAAGTGGGTTCGCCGTGCCAAAGCCATTTTACCTAATTATAAAATTTAAAGAAAATTTGGGGAAACCCTTGCCGGGTATGTGCAAGATAACCATCCCAAAGCCTCTTGTTATAAAGGTTGAAGGTCTCCGAGGAAGTTTATTGCTACAATCAACGGAAATCCTTACTACAAACCTAGTGTAGTGGCCATCCGAGTCAGTTTCCAAACATTCTAATAATCACAGTGCAAGGGGAGGGTAAAATCTGCCCCCAAGATACTCACCATATAACTGCTAAGGACCGCTGGTTCGTGGACCGCATTCACTTCCGTAACTCAGCACAATACCTGTGAAAAGATGAAACATAGCACCCCTTTGAGGCATATGATCAGTGAGTCAACGCAGTTCTAAGATGTGGGTTGTTGATTACTAGAATGACCTACTTGAGCATTAAGAGTGAGTCTGCCTAAATTGTCTTTCATGTGGAAAACCTGTGAAAACATTTGATGAAAAAAAATTTCTTGATCAAACACTTCATGTTAGTATAGGGTTTTAAGAACAACTGTTTTCAAAAATGTTTGTTGTGTCTTCCATTACATTAATTCAGATAAAGAGATCATCCAAAAGGAACATGAAGAACAACAACTAAAAGCGACTTAAGAGTTTTTCATATCATTGATTCAAAAACACTCCCAACATTTTTTCCATGCTTAGAGATTGGAAGTCAACAAAGTTTCCCAAGAAATCATTGTCTAAGAGAATAAAAAAACCCAAGAAACTATTAGGATACAAGACACTGCAAAAGAGAAAATTCTTGTACAAAATTCGACAAGTCTTGCTTCACTATCGAGGATTTCTTCATAGATATCAGGATTTTGTTAGAGGATTCACTGATGAATATGTTGTAGATCCCTTAGATTCTTGAGCTTATTATCATAGATTAGCTCTATCACAACGGCATAATCATAATCAACCTCTTGAATTTGACAACATACCATAACCTTCTATAGAGTATCCTTCACATCCCAATCAAATCCTTCATTGATTTTAGAACCTTTCTTCAAAAACAAAGATCAAAACTTTAAGAGTGCATCTCTCAAACAACTTTCTAATTTTTGGTTCAACTTCCCCAATAGGATTCTAAAATCCTTCATCAATTGGAAGCCACAATCAATAAATTAGGAGCATCCTTGATCATATCATAAGATTCTACATCTTATCAGATCATCATCATCACACTTGTCAAAACTGTGATCTAAGTCTAGAAGAATTTTTCAAAATCATATGCCTATCTTCACAAGATCCCAATTCAATAAATTGAAGGACAAAATTCAACAAGAAGGACATACTCAAAACATTCAAGAAGAGGGTGAAAGTAGCAATCCTCTTTACATCATGAATCATAATCCACTTTTTGACAAAGATATAGATAACAAAGAAGAAAATTCGTTCCATCAATACAAAGACATGAATAGAACACATATAGATAGTGATGAGGAACAAGATCGCGGAAGAACATCTTAGAGAGGTGAGCAAGATCAAAAGTTATAAAGCCAGTGAAAGATCTTGCGAGATGAGGAAAAATATTTTCAAGCTATCTAGCCGAACAAGGGGCTAAATTGCCTCATGACTTTAATACTGAAAATTTGAAAAACAAACCTGAAGAGACACCCCTTTCTGATCTTAGTGCCTTGACCCAAAAAATCAAGGAACTTCAAGGACAAGTTAAAGAATTGCAAGGGGGAACAACCATGAAGAAATACACTCTCGAGGACATTTGTCCTTATCCTTTTGACCGAAGTCTAAACATGATTCCTTTTCCCAAGCATTGTGAAATGCCAAAATTATATTGCTATAATGGGAAAACGGATCCAATTGATCACATTAGAGACTTCAGGAACATGACATTGGAATTTGCTCATGAAGATACTTACTTGTTGCGATTGTTTCCTAGGAGCCTTGGAGTTAACTCTATGGAATGGTTATCTAAGATTACACCGTCCGTCAGGACATTTGAAGAATTGATCAACCTATTCATATCACAATATGCTTACAACATACAACACCCGATCACCATGATAGATCTTTGCAAGGTTGCACAAAAACCTGGCGAATCCTTCATTACATTTCTTCAGAGATGGAGAAGAATGTTCACCAAGTATCCACGTCCTGTTCCTGAAAAGGAAAAGATGGTGACCTTTATTAACAGTTTAAATTCAGAAATGAGCTATCACTTGAACTTACATTGTTCTTCTTCTTTTGAGAAAATGATTGAAGATGCCTTAACCATTGAAAATGCCTTGGTCAAAAGAGGGATAATAAAGCATGACAAAGAAAATCCCAGCTCATCCAACCATCACAATAATCAGGACAAATCCAAATTCTAGACTTGCAACAAAAATATGGTGAACGATGGTGTTGTTGATGCAAATCATGCCTCAACCAAGCCATTTTTCCTCAGCACTCCAAACACTCACAACAACAATGTCAACTCAATTGCAAATCACGGAAATAATCCTCCTCTTCCGAGGAACAATACAAATCAAAACTCTACTTCCCATCAAGGATTTTCCAACAACCAAGGTTACCGAGGAACAAATAACAATCCCAATTCTTTAGGGAACACCTCGAATTCAAATCCATCAAGTTTTTCTTTCTTCTCGAATAGAAGAACTTTCACTCCATTGGGTCAATCTGTAGAATCCGCATTCAAAGAGTTGATGGCCAAAAATGTTATTACTTTGCCGCCTCAACGAAATTATGAACCTAGTGTAAAGCCTCCATCATGGAATGAGGTGTACTATTGTGATTATCATCGGTGTAAAGGTCATCACACCAACAACTGCCAAGCCTTGAAAAATGCCATTCAAGACTTGATCGACAATGACATCATCACAATAGAAGGAAATCAACAAACAAACGCAGACCACCAAGCATTCCGCAATCCTTTGCCTAATTATCAAAAGGGTGAGTCTTCTGAAAAAAAGGTGAATCACATCAATGATGATCATATAATTAATCATCTTTATGCGGACGACAAGCGGGTGAATGTCATAAAAGTCAACCAGAAGGTGGAATATAGAGAAGTCAATGCAACAACAAGAGCACAGGAAAAAGTTGTCTTGAAAGGCACTTCTTCAAAATCCATTGAACCTCCACCTCAACATCAATATGATTTGGTCAATCAACTTCGAAAAACTCCCGCTCAAATTTCTATTTTGGAACTATTGAAGATTTCCCCAACCCATAAGTAAATTCTAGAAAAAGCCCTCGTTGAAACCAATGTATCTACTGATTTGGATGTGAATCAATTTCAAGCCATGGTAGGACACTTGTCCTCACCCACTTGCCTTTCATTCTCTGAAAAAGATGGTGTTTCCATAACTCATCCTCATAATTCATCATTGTACTTAGAGGTCATGATTCATAAGTTTCGTATCAGACGAGTTCTCATAGATGGAGGTGCTGGTTTGAACATCTGTACCATGAAGTTGGTTAAAGCTTTAGGATTTTCTGAGGACTCTATTGACTTCAAAAGGAAGATTACCATAAAAGCTTATGATGATGAAGAAAGAGCATCCAAGGGTCTAATCATGTTGCCAATCAGAGTAGGCCTTGTCATAAAGAATACTTTCTGTCAAGTACTGGACCGTGATCTTGCATATAATATCTTGTTGGGTCATTCTTGGATCCATGAAATGCAAGTTGTCCCATCAACCTATCATCAATGTCTAAAGTTTCCTTATGATGGACAGGAAATCACAATATCAGCTGATAATTCCAATATCTAAACTTGTGCCAACATGAAAGCTAGTCAAGATACTTTGGTCCCTAACAATCGAGAAGCTCATGCTAAGACCTCTCTAAAGATTGACACACAAATCAGTCAATTGACCAATAATTTTGACAAAAAGATGAAATTCAAGGATCATGGAGTTGGAGAATACTCTTTGTCTTGCCAGTTTACCTACATCACCTCGATCACATGGACAACCGTGTATCAGGGAACATCAAATATCAGCAGCATCAACATCAAAGCAACCACCAATAGAGCCAATCACAAAATTTAATGGACAATTCATCAAAGAAAAATTCCCCATGGAAAATCTTGAGGATACAAAAATTCTAAACTTACTCTATAAAGATGAATATGAAGCAGTTTTTAATGTCAAATTACCAACTGATAAATATGGAAAAGGGTACTCAATTATGCAGAAGATGGGCTATGATAAAGGTCCTATCAAAAAAAGGAAAGGAGTAGTTGAACCTATTCACCTCCATGGACTTGCTGCAAAAGAGAAAACTAGATTAGGTTATGATACTCACTCCAAAGAAAACACATCCAAACAACTACATGGCGCTGTCTTCACATTGCAAGAAAGCTCAGATTCACGAGAAGCTTGTTTGGCAACAGTTCAAAACTTCTTGGATAACAATTCTGACACAGACTCTGCTAAATATGAATGGGACACCATTTACAATAATGAGTTCTTGAGGGACAAAGAAGTTGATGTAATACATCGGTATGCTCAACTCTAATTGAAGATTCAGGTTAGAGTCCCAACCACAGAATCACGAACCACAAATCAAAGCTATGATTCTAGTGATCTTGAGTCGGATCAAATGAACAAGATTATCATGAGAATGATATCATCGATTGACCACCCTTGGATTCTCTGAGGATCGCCGTTATGACCATGACCATAGCCGATTTCACACAACTTGACGATCCTCTACCTTTAATTCATCCTGATCTCATTGATTGGGATTCAACCAAACCTATTGATATACCCATGTTTCCAAGTGATGAAGCTATTGTAAACTTCCTTTCTACAGATAATACAAATGATTGTTCCACCAGTGATTTTTGACATAGAGTTTTTGATTAGGAGAATGTCAAGTCTCCTAGAGCTACAAAAGTAAAAACAAAAAAGAAAGATCTAATGGTGAAAACTAGAATCTAGCAGTATTAGATCAAACAAAAGATAAAATAAAGAGTGTATCCGATGGTGAAAACCTCTTTGAGGCACCAGACGATGGGAATCTTAACACTCTCCTGGAGCACTACCATGAGCGATCACCTATTCTAATTGAACCTACAAATGCTGTCGATCTTGA